>APFE030354112.1:0-97430 GCA_000404065.3 Pinus taeda
TCTTCTTCTTCTTCTGTTACGTGACTTGCTTCATAATAATCTCCTTTGCCTGACGCCTTGAAAGCAGCTTCTCTTCTATCTGATGGACCTCCCTTTCTCATTTCATAAGCAGTTAGAATTCCATGTAGCTGAGACATAGTAAGAATTCGTAGATTTTCCTTTTCTTCTATTGCAGGTACTTTGGATTCAAACTTGGGGGACAATGATCTTAGAACCTTTTCAACCACAATAGCCTCTTTTATTTCTTCACCCAAATTTTTCATGCAATTAACAATCTCATCTACCCGAAGAAAGTAGTTAGCCACACTTTCATTATTATACATCCTGAGATTCTCATACTGAATCCTGAGAGTTTGAAGTTTAGTACGCTTTACCTGTTCATTTCCTTCGTAGCTCAAGATAATCTTGTCCCATATTTCTTTTGTTGATTTATATTGCATAACCTTCACAAACTCTGTTTGAGATAAGCATCCCAGCAAAGTATTGACTGCTTTAGCATTTGTTTCATATTTCTTCTTTTCGGCCGCCTTTGTAGGAGTAGCTGAAGGAAAAGTGTAGCTTGTCTCTATGATATCCCAAACATCCGTACCAAGAGATTGAAGATATGCAGTAACTCTTACCTTCCAATAATTGAAGTTTGTCCCATCAAAAATCGGTGGCCTGATAGATGCTTCCCTCTCGTAGTTGCTCATGATGAAAGATCTTCCTTCAGCGATCAAGCTTCTTCAGAAGGACCTGCTCTGATACCAATTGTTGAAAATAATACTGAGAGGGGGGGTGAATCAGTATTATTTAGTTCTTTTAACAAATCTTCATTATTTACACTTTGAATTATTTTTGCATATCAGTACCATAAAATAATGAGCAAGAAAAACAGACAGTCACATCAAAGAACACCAGATATAAGGTGGAAACCCAATGTGGGTGAAAACCACCTGCTGCAATATGTCTCTATCTTATTTCAAATTAGAAACTCCTTTTACAATGGTCTTGTGCTGGTGCAGTCCTTTACCAGTACGCAGGCTGCAACCTACAGAGAGCTACAACTCTCTCTCGTTTTCCAGTCTCTCCTAGAAGGGAGCTACAACCCCCTGCTTCTTTTCTTTCAAGGACCACTTTTCATAAATTTTCAAACTGGATCCATAGACATCAAATGATCATCAAGTACCAGTAGGTCACCCAGATAACCAGATCCAAAATAACAGTAAACTAAACCCAGAACACCTTATCAACAAAAAAAATTAGTCAACAAAAGATCTTAAGACAGATACGCAATTTCCTTTTCTCTGGCCTGTGTCGCTACGCACGTCACCTTCTGTGGCGCCGCGCACCTCCGTAGCTGCGCCTTCTGTGGTGCCGCGCACCTCCGCAGCTACGCCTTCTATGGCACCTCCGCACTGAGCCTTGGGTGGCGCCTCCGCACTGCGCCTTCAGTGGCGCCTCCGCACTGCGCCTTCTGTGGCGTCTCCGCACTACGCCTTCTGTGGCGCCTCTATGGCATCTCCGCACTGCGCCTTCTGTGGCGCCTTCGCACTGCGCCTTCTGTGGCGCCTTCACACTGCGCCTTCTGTGGTGCCTCCGCACTGCGCCTTCTATGGCGCCTCTGTGGCATCTCCGCACTGCGCCTTCTGTGGCGCCTTCACACTGTGCCTTTTGTGGCACCTCCGCACTACGCCTTCTGTGGCGCCTCTGTGGCATCTCTGCACTACGCCTTCTGTGGCACCTTTGCACTACGCCTTCTGTGGCGCCTCCGCACTGTGCCTTCTGTGACGCCTCTGTGGCGTCTCCGCACTGCGCCTTATGTGGCGCCTCTGTGGCGTCTCCGCACTGCGCCTTCTATGGCTCCTTCGCACTGCGCCTTCTGTGGCACCTCTGCGCTGCACCTTCTGTGGCGCCTCTGTGGCATCTCCGCACTGCACCTTCTGTGGCACCTCCGTACTTCCGCACCTGCAGTGCTCGAGAGATCACCCTTCACAGATTCGCTTTCCACTTCACTTTCATATAGATCAAGATTTTGAAACAATAACCCAATATTTCAGATCTTAATATATTCAACCCAAAAGGATACCCAAGCCAAATGATCTCCTTTGCTTTATATAGGCAAGCTCTTCCTCAAATCATGGACCAATACCACGGGCCAAAACCATAATAACACAATACCGTCGGCTAAATACCAAGGGTTAAACATAAGGAACCCCACGTGTGCGCGCTTTAGTGCCTTGAAGTGTGTGCACTGGGGGTACACACCTCATGAATGGGTAAAATACCAAGGGTTAAACATAAGGAACCCCACGTGTGCACGCTTTACTGCCTTGAAGTGTGTTCACTAGGGGTACGCACCTCATGAATGGGTAAAATACCAAGGATTAAACATAAGGAACCCCACGTGTGCGTGCTTTACTGCCTTGAAGTGTGTGCACTGGGGGTACGCACCTCATGAATGGGTAACCTGCGTGTCTCGACGTGGTCCCTACACGGCGTACCTGTGGGTACGCATCTTCTGAACTCTTCTCCTGCGTACTTCTTAATTCTCATCATATTGAGAGCCATGCCATGGGTGTTTCCATCAAGCACAACATCTGTAACATATAAGCATACCAGAAACATAATGCCAACATTTTTATGGTGCATTTCATTATATTTTAGAATATTTTTATTATTTTGACCTAATTTTACGATATTACATGTATTGTTAATCTTTTTATGATGCTCTGAGTAGGTTTAAAGCTATTTGAAGGATCTTTTTATGATTTTACCGGTCCTTTCAATAAAACAACATACTTTTATCATTTTTTTTGGGTTCTGTAAACTCATGAAAAAGGAACACCCTTAAGTCTTGTTTCAGCTCTTTCTAGACTACCTAAACATGAAAATATTACCAGGCACTTGTATTTTCAAACTCGTTAAAGTAAATGAAAATACATCTACCCAGTGTAATTTTAGCCCTTTTTCAAATTGGGATAGACTTTACGAAAAGGAAATACCTTAGTCAAACATGGCTAAGAGGTTTTCCTCAGTATGGTTTTCTTCCTTTTTAGACTCAACAGGCAATTATACAAAAATGAACCTTTTGAGTTTTTTTTTTCCCTTTTATCAAACTCTCTAAACATGAAAAGGAGGTTAACTTACACCTTCGTTGGAATTATAAAATCGTCAAAGAACATTAGACTCATCAAACATGATGGGATCAAACCACTCCTTCTCAAGGTTCATTAAAAATACTTGAAATGATTCATGTAAATGGTGAACTTATAGATGAAGCATATGTTATCCTCTCGAAGCTTGTCAAAAACAAAGAGGTATTGACCAGAAATGGTTGGAAAAATTGGGGAAATGGGATACTTGACCTATTAATGGGAGTGAGTCACTCTTGAACATCACACTCTTTCACTTCATATCCACGACTATTGGGTTTGGAAATATTATTTCCTCTTTGGTTCATCTCACCATACCAAAAGCCTCTGCAATCATTTTTGGGTCAATGCTTCCAATTCCATATAGTGTTTGTCTATATGTTTAATATAAGTCCTTTAGTTGATATCTGTGACAATACTCTTAAGCCTTCACTGATGCATGTCATTCTTGAACCAGTTTTGCATTATAATTATTACATCTCAAATCTTGATATTTGTTTCGTGTCATTGATGGGGGATACGTCGAAGCCATCCAGTGACAAGTTTCCTCCTATCAGCATTAGCTCATTATCTAGGAATCTTACTTAGAAACTCCCTATAGTACCTTGGATATTGGATGCATCAATGGAAAATTTCCTCACACTCAGTGATATGTCCTCATCATTGGCCTCCGAACGAAATATTTAACATCATGTTCGACTTATGATCCTTCATTCACACCATATGGATGGTGTTGTTGTAACTTGAGAGGCATTAATATCATTTGTGGTTTTTCTCACATCTATCAACAACTTAAATCATTGTCCAATAAGTAGATGGTGTTTAACATGTTCAAATTCAACTCATTTATTTGCGTGGTTGGACTCATACATCAAGAGATTGAGTAACTAAGGTAGTAGACCCCAGATCTAGTTCCATCCATCCAGGCTCTAATTTCAGGATTAATACAATAATATAAAGTATTATAGATATGATCATTCAGATGGTCATCCAACAATGGTTCCACACTATGATCATTGTACATTTAATTTGGCTTATATGTTGAGAATGGGTATGCCTCCCTCAACAATGATATCATGGTGACAATTTGTATTTTAATAGATGATGATCTGAACCAATTTGTTCTTGATCTAGACTGATCACAAGGTAAATCACTTCAACCCTGAACCATTTATTTAGACTTTGTACTTTAGGGGGTAATCTATTACAAGCCGCTTTATCATATCAGCCCAAAATGCTTAAAAATCAGATTAATGAACATCCATGACCACTTTGTCATAATCTGTTAGGCACCTATACAGCTAGGATGTAACATGTCTGATGTAAAGAATTTTAGTAATAAAAGAAATTTGAGCGACCGCACAGCTAGGATGTAACATGTTTGATGTTTCTATTTATCAAAATACAATATTCATGAGCATCTGGGGAGTTGGTTCAAGGCTCTCTGAGAATAAACTTCACATCCACCCCCAAAGTGATAATTGGATTAAGGAACACCTTCACCCAGGAGAATCAATAATCTCCTTGCAATTGGTGATTATAATGCTTACTCCCTTGTGGGCTATTGGAAACATCGAGAGTACTTCAATGTTGCATCATGCACATATAGCACCTGCACAAAATTGTTTAGCGCAAATAGAGTCAATGAACATAGTAATCAATCATATGAAACTTAATGGCTGTGAAATACGAGTTTCAAGCTCTTTTTGAATTGCTGACCTATTCTAAGAATCTACCTTAAGCATTCAATCCTAATCTTTTGTCATATTGACCAAATATTTCACAAGTGATATTTTTATGAATGAATTATTATCCGCACACCTATCTTGTCATGTATGTATAAAGTGGAGACAACATTTTTACCCATAAAATATGTTGAAATGTCCCCATAGCTAGGACTTGACATATTTGTTATTTGTATTTATCAAATACATTATTTATAAGCATCCTTTGCCTAAAAATATCGGGTGGAGATTAGAATTTTAGGAATAAAAGCTATTTGAGTGACCCCATAGCTATGATGTAACATGTATGTTGTTTCTATTTATCAAATATAGTATTCATAAATGCCCCGAGGAATTGGTCTAAGGATCCTTGAGAAGAAACTTCATATGCACCCCCAAAGTGATCAATGATCATTGGATTAGGGACCACCTTCACCCTGGAGAATCAGTAATCTCCTTGGAAGTGGTAATTATTGTTCTCACTCCCTTGTGGGCTATTGGAAACAACAAGAGTACTTCACTGTTGCATCTGGCACATATAACACCTGCACCAAATTTTTTAGTGTAGAGTCAATGAACTTAGTAATCAATCATATGAAACTTAATGACAATGAAATAAGAGTTTCAAGCTCTTTTTGAATTGCTGGTCTATTCTAAGAATCTATCTTAAGTATCCAATCCTAATATTCTATTGGATTGATCCAATCTTTCGCAAGTGATAATTTTAATGAATAAATTGGTATCCAAGCAACTATCTTTTCATAGATGTATAAAGTGGAGACAACAATTATACCCATAAAAGATGTTGAAATGTCCCCACAACTAGGAATTCACATGTCTATTGTTTGTATTTATAAAATACAATATTTATAAGCATCATTTGCCTAAAAATATCAGGTGGAGATAAGACTTTTAGCAATAAAAAAAATTTGAGTGACCCCATAGCAGGATGGTCTACTATTTCTATTTATCAAATACAACATTCATGAGTGTTCTGGGGAGTTGGTTCAAGGCTCTTTGAGAAGAAACTTCACATGCACCCCCAAAGTGATAATTGGATTAGGGACCACCTTCACCTTGGAGAATCAATAATCTCCTTGAAGGTGGTCATTATTATGCTCAGTCCCTTGTGGGCTATAGGAGACATCGAGAGTACTTCAATGTTGCATTAGGCACATATAACACTTGCACAAAATTGTTTAGTTAAAAGAGATTCAATGAACTTATTAATCAATCATATGAAACTTAATGAGAGTGAAATAATAGTTTCAAGCTCTTTTTGAATTGTTGGTCTATTCTAAGAATATAACTTAAGTATCCAATCCTAATCTTCTGTCAGATTGACCCAATATTTAGCATGTCATATTTTTGATGAATGAATTATTATCCACACAGTTATCTTTTCATAGATGTATAAGGAGGAAGCAACATTTTTACCCATAAAATATGTTAAAATCTCCCCACAGCTAGGAATTCACATGTTTGTTGTTTTTAATTATCAAATATAATATTTATAAGCATCCTTTGCCTAAAAATATCAGTTGGAGATAAGACTTTAGAAACAAAAGCAATTTGAGTGACCCCATAGCTAGGATGTAACATGTTTGTTGTTTCTATTTATGAAATACAATATTCATAATTGTCCTAGGGAGTTGGTTCAAGGTTCTTTAGAAGAAAGTTCAAATCCACCTCGAAAGTGATCATTGAATTAGGGACCACCTTCACCCTGGAAAAACAGTAATCTCCTTGCAAGCGGTCCTTATTATGCTAACTCCTTTGTCAGCTATTGGAAACATCGAGAATTAAATTGATTGAACAATGAGTATGAACTTGCAATGAAGTGCTTAAAAGTTATTTTCACAAAAAAAATTCCCTTTAAGTGTTCGATGAGTTCTGATGAAAAATATTACATAGTGATGAAGGAAAGATAATCAAAAGGTTACCTATTACTTTGGAGGAATTTCGACAGGGTTATACATTTGACCATTGATATTTTATACAATCTCTGCAGAATTTTCAAACTATAATGAAAATATGAGTGCTTAGGCTCCTTTCAAAACTAGTTTAAAAGCAAAGTCTACTAATTCTTAAAATCTCTGTCATATGAAGCTAATATTTCAACAGACTTGTGACATAATGATTAAGATATTCAGTGAAATAGAGAAGGGCTTTGAGAGGATTGGATAGATCAGGGCCTCACAGGGGTATTGAAATTCACGTTCTCAGTAAGGGTAGAGGGAAGCAATTTTTGTGGACTTCATAACTTCATATGTCTATATAAATAGAAGGATTTTGGTCCTATAATTAGGTGTGGAATCTTTGGTATGATGCTCAAAAGAATAAAGCGTGGTTGGTCTCTATACAAACCACGCCATAGGATGGTGTCTGAATCTAGACAAAATGAATTAGAATGAGAATAATGCCACTATTATCTAAGCAAAATCCAATGACAAGATTCCCTACTGAGTTTCACACATTAACAACACTGAAATATACATACATAGAGTAAAATCAAAGAGATAACCTCACACCTATGCAGCTTGGTCGTTAAAAATATCTAAGAATAACAAGGTCATGTTGCTCTGTTGGATGCTTTCAAGAGATACATCAAACTTTGTGTTAGCATCCTTCAGCCTCTCAATTCCTTCTTGTATCTCTACTATTAGAAATTTATGTTTTTCCTATGATTGATTCAAGGCTCGTTGGAAGCTTCTCAGAGTTGCATCAATCCTCCTATTCTTGGATGTCTCTCCTTGTAGTTTTATTCTAAGACTTTGTTTCTAACTATGTGTAGAAGTTATTTCTTCCATTAGCAATATCATCTACTTGATTAAATGTTCCCTCTCTTGGTCAAGGCCATTCTTGTCCCTTTCTAAGTGGTGTGCTTTCTCTTCTACAAATTTCAAATTTAGAGCTCCATATTATAACTCATCTTTAAGATTGCTACTTTCCTCTTGTGCAAGGGCCAGTATTACCTGAAAATCCTTGGCCCTATTTTCAAAACTATGATAAATATTGAGGACATATGGATATTGAAGGATTATTACATCCTATTTTGCATGTGAATTTGAAAGATATTTCTAAGTTTCATTTTATCCTTTTCCCAAAGTTTTGAGTCCCCTTCTTAACTTTCCCATATTGCATACTTAGTGCTTTATCATATTTAGGTTTATATTTGGGACTCACATATTCATACTAAATTCATTTTCCAAGGATCCCCTCCAACTTCTGCAATTCTACTTCCAAATTTTGAATCTGAGTTTCAAGCTTTTGATGCGCCTCTAGTTCAACTTGTAATTTCAATCTCATTACATGTCCTTCTTGATCAAGTTATTCATTCTTCTTCTTCAAGGAGAATACTTGCTCCTTCAACTCACTAGTTTGTTCATCTTGAGATGATGACTCTTCTTTCATCTTTTGGCTTTCTTCTTGCATACAATTCAACTCCTCTTGCAATTGTGATGACTTTTTCTTAGTGGTTATGTACTTTGTAATTATTTCATTCACCTATTTTGAACCCTACAATTTTGTAACTTCCCCTTCATCCTCTATCTCTACAAAAGATAGTGCAGCCGTATTACACATTTGACTTTGTGATTTCATTTGTCGGTCGTAAGTGTTTTTTATAATTTCATCAGCATCCAGATGACTCATTCAGTTATGTTGTTCAATTTGATTTGGAAATGCCTCTTCCATGGTATAATGCATTTGGCATAGTTCCCCAGAGATGTGGTCACATCATTTTACTAAAGCTTGATATTCTCTATAACACTCTTCGACCAAATGGACAAGCTCAAGTCACTTTTTGTAGAACATATCTATACATTTGGAAAATGAATTTGCATCCTCCTAATTCAGTTTCAACATGGCTTAGATCTTGATATCCATATCTATCAGGTTTTCTTGAAGCCATTTTTGAGTTTTAGGGCTCACATGGCTATTCCACCACCAAGAGTAAGGATGATGAGATTTTGATTGCTAAATAACTGCTTTTTTTAGGCTACAGGATACAATATGTTGAGGTTGTAAAATTTATTCTCGATGAGGCCACTTCAACTGAACTTTTTCTGGGATAAGAAAAGAGCCAGACATTGCTGCTACATGAGTGCTAATACTTGTACCTGTTGTAGCTCTCACACTTATTTAGAAAAAAAAAGGGCAACTTGAGGAGACATAGCTAAATCCATTGATGCTTTGCCCACCATCATGAATTTAAAAGTAAATCACAGCCATGCTCACTTGTAATAACACTGACTCAAGATTGCCAAAAGCTCAAGGTATTCTCTTTTAGATTAAACTCACTCAATTGCTCCACACACACATTTCATATGCACTGAACCTCTTCTAATATTCATCATCACTATCATTTGATGAGTTCCTCTTTCGCCTTTTCCATGATTTACTCACATACAAAGCCCTTTATTCAAGTTCTCAGCTTGAAACTTAGATTCTTATTCTGTCTAAATAGAGTTTCTCCCCTCACTTAATTCTCTCTAATTTTTACATGATTCACCTTTTTCATAAGGAAGATTCATTCTAAACCACCATTGATTCAAACTAGAACTTATCAATTACATATACCATGATACAATATAAAATAACATGAAATTTTGCACATACACGTTCTGCTAAATACCTCTTTGAATTTATGAACATGCTTGAATTCATGTGTTCGAAACATGATGTTTAAAGATGACTTGAGAAAGAAATAGTTGTTATGTTTATTTGTTTATGTATTATTATCATTTATTTGAAATATTTTTTGAGATTCCAAATAAGGTAGTAGCTAAAAATTCCATGTATGTGGATATGCCAGAACTCTCAGAGATAGAGATATAATGAATTTCTAGTTTCGTTAGCACTACCATAGGAATGCTGGGTTAGCCTTATGCTTACATTCCAAACATGAGAATGGTGTTGATTTGCGATCTTCTCAGCTATTGATGTATTATTGTACTGATGTTCCTAGTATCTAGTAATTTGAGAGCAACCGAGTTACTGCTACCCCTAGTCGTAGTAAAGATATGAAAGACACCTTTGTGACTAAGATATTCAAAGTGCCAACTTACAAGAATTTAGATAGAGGCACTTTATTGAATTGAGTCCCGTTCAAGTGATTGAAATCTTGCCCCCTAATGATGTTAGATAAATTTATTTGCGTAGATGCTTTCATGCAATAATTCTTGATTATTGAATGTTGCATACTTGGGTAGTTGGTGGAAAATTATTCCCAACTCAATTTGAAGTAAATTGGAAGGTTGTCATTGCTTTGTTTGTCATCCTTTTACTGAAGTTATTGAAAACTGAATTTTGTATCTTTCTGTTAGAGGACATTTACTTTTGTAGGCATTTCTAAAATTTCTGAGGGAAAGAACTTTATTTGAACTATCAAATGACTTATTAGGAACCCCAGTGCATTGTTCTGTACCTATTGCCAATTCCTGTTTGGAGACAACTGCAATATTATGCAAAGTATTTTTCTTTATCTCTTGACTTGTTTCAACATGAGTTACACTATCTTGTTTCACCGTGTAACTTTTAGGTTTTTCAGGTTCTTCAAGATATTTTGGGCCAATTAGCATCACGAGATCTTGCAGAGGAAATTAAATGATTACATTCTACAACTTGTCGTGTCAATCCCTGCTTATTCAATGTTTGTGCTTAAAAACAATGATCATTTGAGTTTTTTGGAGCTGATATTGAGGAAGATGGAAACTCTTATTTTCAACAGACATATATTAGACACTTGACAATTGATGAGGTGATGTAAAATCTTACACATTTGAAGTAGTCACGTGAGAAGTGGTATCTTGCTTTCTAACCAGTAAGTTAAGCTACTAATGTTCTCAATTATAAAAGCACTTGCTGAATAATTTGTCTCTAGACATTGGAGGTTTTCTAGTATGAACTATTTCTATTTGATCTCTTTCTAACAATAACCACCACATCCTCGGCAATTCAATAAAATTGTAGGTTGCACTTTAGCCATATATTTATTCTATTATTGATACGTACAAAAGAAAGGTATCATTAAAATATCATTGGAGTTCAACAATATTAGCTTAGCTTATTATCATTTTCATTTTTAACTGCTTGAAAACAAGTCCATTTCTAGTTTGATTAGTTGTTTTGTCACTAATATTCTTTCCCTATTCTTCTCCTACTTCCATGTCTGGTCTCCTAGAACTGTCTTATATATGTCTGATTTATATCCTATTCGAATGCGCACCTCTACTTGAATATTAATATTGTCATTGGCTTGGTTAATAGGGAAACACAAATCTTTGCTTGAACGATACAAAAAGCCTATTTGATGAATATTGTTTTTCCCAAAGGTATGAAGAGAGAATTTTGAAGATGAGTGCGATTCTCTTTGGTAAGTTTTTTTTGTTAAGCATTTTCATACCTTAATTTCTAGGTTTTGAACTTATGTTTTATACAAATATTGTCCATAAATATTAGTTCTTTCATTTCTTTATTTTTGTAATAAAAATTTTAATTTATATTAATATGTACAATAAAAATTACATGCATTCGAAAATGTCATACAAACATCTACTGCATTCATAGAGCTAATAATGAGTATGATCATGATATCAAGAATGAAGCCACTCAGTGCCAAGAAGTAAATATCTCTAAGGCTGCACAAGCTAACATATAAAATAAGATAAAATTGATTCATCACATTATTTGAATATCAATAATTTATGCAAATATATCTTTGTACTTCCCATGCGATAGCACAAGTATATTTTATTATGCACGTCTATAACAATTGGTCTTTCAACATTTTGTGAGTCTTGTTTCTCAGTGATTTTCAGATGAAGGCATAATACAAAGAACTCATCCCTATTTTTTGTACACCTACAATGGCATATTTTAAAAGGATAGTAGACCATTCCCAACACATACCTGGAGTTCCTTGACAAACCCCATCAAAAAATTCTCAGGCCAT
The DNA here is from genome assembly GCA_000404065.3 of Pinus taeda. Classification (NCBI taxonomy): domain Eukaryota; kingdom Viridiplantae; phylum Streptophyta; class Pinopsida; order Pinales; family Pinaceae; genus Pinus; species Pinus taeda. Next base: position 11,814 of record APFE030354112.1, read on the forward strand.
CCCATAATCAATGCTTTGATCTATGTGCCTTTTCTGGCAGTGGCCTTCAGCGTCCTTCAAATAGCCTACTGTTCATTCACAAGTAAAATAATTTTTGAAGCTAACTTCTTGAACACCCTTCTGTACAACCCATTTCTCTTGAAATTATGATTAAATGAGGCCTTTTTGAAATTGCAATAATATTGCAAAATATTGACTACCACAACCCTGAATACAAAAACAAAAATGGGAATTATTCATAAGGTTGTGGCCTCTAAAAAATTTCTATGCCCTGGGGTTACGATGAGTGCATGTACATTCTAAGTATAATTGTTTTATTTTTATTCTTTTCAATAATTGTATTCTTATGTGGGCAGTAATGCATAATTTCAGTACAAACAGTAATGAAAGTATTCACAAAAGTGTTCACTGGTAAGTAATTCAGTTCCTTTGACCCAAGCCCACATGGATATCACAATAGTTTATTTTTCTAGGATTCTAGAGGTTTTCCCTCTCACTTTATGCATACAATTCCTTCTCGCACTGAGCCTATGTCCAAAAATATTTATTCTATTTATTACAACTCAATTTCAATATCTGGCACTCTCACTTACTAAGCCCTATGAAGACAATCTAGGGCATCTACTTCAACGTTGTAGCTCAAAAAAACCACTAATCTACCCAAATATGGTAGATAGATGCAAGGTGATGTCTTGTATGCTTGGATTCATACCTTGCACGCCCATTTCAAGAATTGTACATATATGTCTGAAGAGCATAGGCTGCAAATATCTAAGTCTGCAAATCGTTGAGTATAAATCAGATGGTGTAGTATTGGTCTAGTGGAATTTCTATGTTGAATCTATAAATTCTTAGTGAAATTCAACACATTAGAAGCAAGAGCTCCACTTTTGTCTATATTTCCACCTAGGATGCATTTTCTTGGGCCCTGTGTAGGTGTTTTTACCGATTGGAATACGTACAAAATATTTTGGGACGTTGACTACACCTCCAATAGGATCCTACTTAGATCATTCAACAATTTATTGAAGTCTTTACCTGGTTCTATATTTAGTTTAAAATTCGCAATCTTTAAGAGGTACATATCATAATTTTTTATTCTACATTATTACTGTTTTTTAGAAATGTGATGGATTTGTTTGTGAATACCACTATTGAGCAAGCATTTAAGTATTCCCTAGGTTTTGAAAGAAAAGTTTATATCTACTATCATTCCCTAGAATCTCATAGCTCTCAACTGTATCCCAACTCAACCCCGCCCTCTCCATCCTCAGCTCTACCACTTAGTGCATTGTCCTCTCTCTCCTGGTTGTTTGTCTTCCTAATATATGAGGCACACCCATTCTACTATAGAGTGTAGAGCTCTCCAATGCCAATACATTGCTAAAATCATCTTTACTGATAAGTAGACTAGTCCTACTATATACTTCCTTGAATCTCCTCCACAACATACTCTTCCAAAGGGCATTTCACTAGTCAACCCGAATTCTTCGGATCCCTCACTACTTCTTATCGCTATGGATCCATCCTATCCCATTTATGACCTCCTCTTTTTTCACAATTGTTAGGTAAAAGATCAATTGGCTACCCTCCTATTGGGCAATAGAAGGCAAAAGAACCTCATATTCCCATGAATTTTTTAAATGCCTACAGCTACCCCCTACCCTACAACCATTCTCTTATCATCTGGATTGGATCCAAGAAGACTGCCCTCATGCTCATTCATGAGTGATAGGATGTTACTTTTCCATTGGTGCTTTCTGTGACATCAACCATTATGATGTCTCTTTGGATTGTTTCAACTTTTTATTGGACATTTCCTAACAGTGTGAACTCTAAGCATTATATGGTGTTGGGTGCAATACTAAAGTTACATGCCCTTCTGTTGATTCCTCTTATATTTGGGAATGTTGTTTCCTTTAAGGAATCTTAGGCAAATTTCTGTCCTTATGCATTATCTTCCCTATTAAATCTGAAAATAGTACACAGTCCTCTCCAACACACCCCACACTAGGGTCTTGTTGTCTCACAAATATAGTACACAATCCTCTCCAACGCACCCCACACTAGGGTCTTGTTGTCTCACAAATATAGTAGAAAGTGATATCAAACACACCCCAAACTAGGGGCTTGTTGATTCACACTTTCCCTCTACCTCGTCTCTCCATTTCCACCTCTATATATTCACTCCCTCATCATCTTACAAAACTGGCCTCTTTCTATGATGGACTCTCCAATCTTCACCCTGCATCGCTTCCTGTGTCTCCTCTCATCAGTTTCACTTCAATTGACCCTTATTATTCCACCTGTTCCACGGTGGCATCCATGTGTTCAACACATCATCAAAAATTAACAAAATATCTCCCAAAAAACCTCAATATCAATTATCTAGAGAGACTTATTTCATTTATGTTGGTTTTAATACAACTCTAAGTTCATTGGGGAGGCTAGAAATTTATAATTTAAAATCATATAGTAGGTGAATACTTTGCTAGATGTTTCAAAGGGATCTCATTTGTTGAATTCAGTTCAGCCAACAACCAAACAGTTGCACAAGTGGTTTGATTATACAACACTCTATGTCATATCTATATAACCAGCTTCAATAATTTTCCATCCATTGCATTGTTCCACTGTCTCTCCACCACACGTCCAATAATTATATTGTGAATATGCCAAGCTGGCCAAAGTTTGTTGCCCTTGCACTATTATTCTTGTGCACATTTTCTTGTACAAGGAAAAAACATAGATGCTTTCGAGTTAAACTGGAAGGATCTGATGTGCTAAAGATGCTAATCTCAACAGGCACACTTCTCCATGACAACTTCTCTTCATGACACCATGATCATTGGTTTATAGGCTATATTAGATATATAGCATAAATAAATAAATGCACCTCAATTGAGTTCTATGCATACTTTTTTTGGTTAATTTTTACTTAGTCAGAATGGATCTTTTTATAAATATTATATAAGGGACTTTGCTAAGGTATGAAAGTAGGCTATCTATCCCATTTCCTATTACTTTTGGGGTTGTCTCCTATTTTATTACATTTTCTACATGAGGTTTCATTATTCCACATCAACAAGAAATTAGTGAAACATCATCATTCATTCAAAATTGGAGTGCGTCTAATGAATATCATAAAATATCAAAAGGGTTTTATCTGTACTGTTTTCCTTCTAATTTTCACTAGATTTTGAAGGCACATTTTGGGGTTTGAAGGTGATTTCTTGTAAAGTTCACTAAATTTCTTGCTGTATTGTTGTTGATCAAGGATTTTGTATTTTCCATTGTTTGATTTTTGGACTGTCAATGCCAAGAAAAACTATAAACATGTGCCCTTTGGATAGATGCTAGTGAATACTTGTCTTAGTGTTAATTCAATCACTTCTTGAATTGGTGTATCTTTCTGCAGGCCATCCCAAGACAATCAAACACTTTTCCATATATGTTGTTGGGAAACAAAATTGATGTGGATGGGGGAAACAATAGTGTTAATTATTGGAAATTAACATATCTTATCATCTTTATCTGGCACTATTGCAAATAGTTACTGCTTGCAATGCATTTTAGGTGTTCTTGTTATCAATATGAAGTTTACTTATGCAATATAGCTGCAATTGTGGTACAACTTTATGAGATGAAAGTAATAACATTGTGTAAATCAGAAGGTATCCCTTATTTTGAAACATCAACTAAAGAGGATTACCACATTGATGCAACATTCTTATCCATAGCCAGATCTACACTTAAGAATCAACCTGAATAGGAATTATAAGCTATTTTGACAATTTCATTCTATAAATTGAAACGATGTCTTTGGAGCTATGGTCACTGACCTGTTGGACAAGGTCTGGTCATTTTATTCAGCACCTCTTTTGCCATAGATGGTGATGACACAACTAGTGTTAACTTGTTTCCCAGTTTGAGGGACATGAGATCCAAATATTTATGTGCAAGGTAGTAGAGACATTCATGAGTATTGTCACCCAACTAAAGGAGGTTTCCAATGATAGGCCATCCTGGAGGTGATGGTCGCAATCATTTTTTTTTCTTCTTCTTGACAATGAGGAGGACGATGAAAACCAAGAGACTTCCCAAAAGAGGAGAACATTTCATTGGAGCTTCGACTAGATACATATTGAACCAATTAAATGAATACACATATTTGTCCACTCAGTGTGTTGAGTGGAATATGTGAAAGTGTGCCTCAAATGGAGTTTGAAAGGAAAAATAACTACGCGAGTCAACCAAATCTGGTTGTTACACCATCCCCTCCTTCAATGTCGATTAAGTCTAACTTATCACATGGTCTAAATTGAACTAATGTGTGGGAGTTTGACAATTGATTTATTTATTGATTGAAGCACACAACCAGTTTGAACGTTGATTGCAAGTTGCATTGGGTAGTTGGAATCTTAGGAAAACTCAATAATATCCTACGTCGCATGGTTATATTTTTCATTAGGCGCATATAGAGGACAATTTGTTAAGCTCTCTTCCATCACACGACTTTTGTGGATGTTAATGTCAATGTAGGAGTATTGTCTTTTATATTGATGAACAATTTTGTAGGCATCTTCTTCTCATTCCAAATAGGGAAATTTTGGGCATTAACAGGTTGGTAGATTGTGTCTCAGTCATTAACACCACCAAAATCATGACAAGTGATCCAAGTTATCTCGGGATTTCCTTAAAATCTTGGGTTCTCATTCTTTCATAGTTTTTGTTCTTGGCCATTCAGTTTTACACGGGAAATGACAACTACTAACATTAACACAAATAATTAAGATTTCTCTCTGGCTCTTCCTTTTTAAACATTACAAGTTATAGCTGTAGTGATTCATGCCCATTTTTTAAGTCCTTCCTGCACCATTAGAAAAAAAATGTGTTTCTAACTCCAAGCACCCCTAGATCGTGTTTCCAACTCCACGCACCCTTAGATCTTGTAGCACTGGGTTCAATTTTCTAGATGACTTTCACACTATAATTTTGGTCAGCGCTGTCCAATTGTTGTATTGGGCACGTTTAGTTAGAGTTCCAAATAATTTTCAACTGTGGCATAGTGTGCACTCCGATTAGAGTTCCAAATGAGTTTCGGGTTGACCTTCTCAGTACGACTTCTTTGTCAAGTTCATGGTTAACAATTTATGCAATGTTATATGTTTGATTGTTGTAAATTTGTTTTTACTTATCTCTTTTTACTAGTACAACTTAGTTTAAATGTTGAAATATAAAATACTTAGAGTTTCTTTATAAGATTTAAATCTGAAACTCGATCATGATTAAATTTCACTCCAATCAACTTATTTACACTTGTCTAAGTTTCAATAGACTAGAAATTCAATTTTGAATAGATCAGCAATTCAAAAAGAGCTTGAAACTCTTATTTCATTGTCATTAAGTTTCATATGATTGATTACTAAGTTCATTGACTCTCTTTACAATAAAAAATTTGGTTCGGGTGTTATATGTGCCCAATGCAACAGTGAAGTACTCTCGATGTTTCCCAGTAGCCCACAAGGGAGTGAGAATAATAATTACTTCTTCTAAGGAGATTACTGATTCTCCAAGGTGAAGGTGGTCCCTAATCTAATTATCATTGATCACTTTGGGGGTGCATATGAAGTTTCTTCTCAGGGAGCCTTAGACCAACTCCTCGGGGCATTTATGAATACTACATTTGGTAAATAGAAACAACATACATGTTACATCCTAGCTGTGGGGTCACTCAAATGGCTTTTATTGTTAAAATTCTAATCTCCACCTGATATTTTTAGGCAAAGGATGCTTATCAATAATGTATTTGATAAATACAAACAACAAACATGTCAAGTCCTAGCTATGGGGACATTTCAACATATTTTATGGGTAAAAATGTTGTCTCCACTTTATACATACATGACAAGATAGGATTGTGGATAGTAATTCATTCATAAAAAATATCACTTGCGAAATATTGGGTCAATATGGCAAAAGATTAGGATTGAATGCTTAAGGTAGATTCTTAGAATAGGTCAACAATTCAAAAAGAGCTTGAAACTCGTATTTCACAGTCATTAAGTTTCCTATGATTGATTACTATGTTCATTGACTCTCTTTGCACTAAACAACTTTGTGCCGGTGCTCTATGTGCCTGATGCAACATTGAAGTACTCTCGATGTTTCCAATAGCCCACAAGGGAGTAAGCATTATAATGACCAATTCCAAGGAGATTATTGATTCTCGAGGGTGAAGGTGTTCCTTAATCCAATTATCACTTTGGGGGTGGATGTGAAGTTTATTCTCAGAGAGCCTTGAACCAACTCCCCCGGATGCTCATGAATATTGTATTCTGATAAATGGAAACATCAGACATGCTACATCCTAGCTGTGCGGTCACTCAAATTTCTTTTATTACTAAAATTATTATCTCCACCTAATATTTCTAGGAAAATGATTCTTATACATACTGTATTTGATAAATACAAACAATAGGCATGTCAAGTCCTAGCTATGGGGACATTTCAACATCTTTTATGGGAAAAACTATTGTCTCCACTTTATACATCTATGAAAAGGTAGTTGTGTGGACAATAATTCATTCATCAAAAGTATCACTTACTAAATATTGGGTCAATCTGATAGAAGATTAGCATTGGATACTTAAGGTAGATCTTAGAATAGACAAACAATTCAAAAAGAGATTGAAATTCTTATTTCATTGTTATTAAGTTTCATATGATTGATTACTACGTTCATTCACTCTCTTTGCACTTAACAATTTGGAGCAGGTGTTATATGTTCCTGACGCAACATTCAAGCACGTGAATTGAGGTTGGTTCATCATTATTCTTAGTATTATTAATTATTTCTAAAGCAGCAACATCATTGGACAAATCGTAGAAGAATTTTATATTAATAATCTAGCATATCGGAAAAAAGACAGAAATAATCATGTGTTTGAAATGTATCTCGTAGCCTACTATGTAAATATATGTACATGAACTATCACATCGGGATATATAATAGTTCTTTTCAATGTACAATTTTTCATCGTATGTAATTAAATGTGCATATTTACATATTGTTTGTTATGAAAGTTATATCTAATGAGTGAAATTAAGTTTTTGTGTAATACTTTCTAGTGTAGTAGCCTAAGATGTAATTTTATGTAGCTCATTGTAACAATTAGTGCCTTACACCTTCACCACAAGAAGACACATGAAATTTTACATGAACTAGCAACTTGATGAGATATTGATCGAGAAAATCACGTACAAATACCGAGACAAGGAGAAAAATTGTTTCCAGATCCATTGAACTTTGTTATATTCTATGATAATTCACCGTGATATTGATAGGGATTCTAATCTAGGATGATAGAAGTAGAAGACCAATCTATCACAACAACTAAACATGATTGTTATTTTTTTTCATGGATACTTGGGTTATTGATGCTTTATTAGACAAATTCCATAGTGTATGTCCCTTCCCATTCATCTTCACTTATTCTTAGAATTCTAATAACACATTATGTGTATGTAAGCATCATGGTGACGTAAACATTTTAATAACCTTTTATTTTCCACAGCAAGTTAGTAGTCCAACTGTGCACTCTTCTAGTCCCACTAGGTCTCATTAATTGGTTATGACAGAGAAAACTCCAATGCCTGTTTTAGCTTGAAATGTAAAGGATATTTTCCCACAAAGGTTAATTTATTATTGGCAAGACCTTTTGAAGCAGTGTAAGCAATATTAGGTATTGTCTATGTTATTCATACGGTCTCATTCTTAGGAACAATTATTAGTGTATCTAGATTTGGTATTTACGAGAGTATAATGTATGTATAAGCAACTCTATAGTGAACGTAATGCTTAATGGATTTCAAAATCATGCAGCGAATGTGTCACAAACCCAATAGGTCTTTCTTGGACTCATCGTTTGCATTACTTGTTGCACTAGTTCAACAAGGAGTCACCCCCCATGTGGGAAAACTTTCATCATCTATAAACTAGGTATAACCTATGACCAAGGATGTTAAAGTAATGAAGGAGATGGCCTCCACTATATTATTATAATATAATATAATAAATAATATATGTATATTATCCAAGAAATTACCCTACTGGAATTCCTATGGCAATAAGGACAATATAACCTTTTCATACAGATATAACATGTTTACCCCACATACTATACATCACCCCCCAAGTGACGCTAGGGACTAGTACAAAATGCATTCTCTTAAGATATGTCACTATATAAGGAAAAACTTAGGCAAATTTCATAGCCAAGCATGATGATCTATTATGAAACTGCTACAGGAATTGAATGCAACCCTTATTGGGAGTTCTAGATATAGTTTAAGAGCTATTTGTTCATCAACCACTTTCATAGAGGTAGGTGACTAATATGCATAGAGACTATGGATACAGGAGATGTAGTCGAATCTCATGTAAAATTCTTATTACAACAATTACTCTTCAAAAAATTATGTATATAGTTCATTGCGACTGTGTGTTACAAGTGGTTTGATTCAAAATTTTTAAGACGATAAGATTCAATTGATGTCTCACTATCTATATGCAAGGAAATTCAAAGTAACTATAGAAATTCACTCATTAAGAGCCCACTGTAAGTAGGCAGGGTTCTGATTGCATAGTCTTCTAAAAAAATGCATATTATTATTATTACCAGGTCACCATAGATCTTCTTAACATGACCCTAATCTTATGGTGTTTGGTTATGTGAGTGATCTAATAATGAGATCTTAGACAATTATTAAGGTATTATAGACTCATGTGCATGGATATGCCTATGCTATTTTATGCGATGGATAGATAAGATTGCGAAATACACAGACAATGAAGTAGTAAAAGAAACATAATAGACAACACACATAAACACAACAAGTTTAATATGGAGTTCACTAAAACTCCTGGGCTACGTCTCTTGGTCCAGCCTTCAGTGGTGGCCTCCCTATTATGTCTTCAGAAGTAGAGTTTTACAACAGTATGAGCTCAATTTGAGTCTCAATACACAACAAAAACAACAACAAGAGTTTTTCTTGAACCTCTCAAGCCTCTCTGAGTACATAGACTCTCTCTATCACTCACTGTCTCTATCTCTGCTCTATCTCAGCATTGCCTGCCCTGTCTTCAATCTTCTCGGGCTTTCTGGCTCCCACCCTCTGTTTGTATGAATCCCGATTCTGAGTGTTAAATAATCATTACTAATGCTTTTAGGGGAGGTGGCCACCTATTTTGCAACGAAAGAGTGCACCTGGCCTTTGAAATCCTTGAAAAAACCATTCTTTTTTTACACGGAGAAATGCATTCAACACAGGAAAATCCACCACAACACAGTTTTTTAGACTTCAAATATTCATAAATGCACCCTATTCTCCTATATGGTCCACCTGATATCGCTTATCACATGTCACAAATGTCTATTCCATGGTTTCCCTTTTTATTTATAAAACACATTACAACATTGGAAAATCCCACAAAAATGGCATTATGCGGACGTGTAAAATTATACATTTCCATTTGCAAACCCTTTTGGGTTCGGGTTTCATCGCATCACCTATATATATATTATATATATATATATTATATATATAATATATATATATATATTATATATATCCACTTCGCTATGTAGCTCCGATGCAACTTTGCGATGCGACTTATCACAATCAGATGTCGCATCAGACCCCATTCGTTGGTAATTTCTCCCATGTATTTCTCCAACGTGATATCACAAGTCAACCCCAGTTGTCAATATGTGCACTTGATCGACGGTCCCTGTTGACCACGCTAATCGTTGTCACGTTGTCTTAAGTGGTAGCCTCTGAAAGCCTCCCAATTGCCGTTGTCGGTTGCAATTCATCGATCGAACCTAGAATGTTGATCGAACAGATTGGACGACTCCTATGCATCACTCCTTTGACCTCTCATCAACCTTTTTTGGATCATTTCTTATTTTTTTCGGCTGCCGATATTTTTTTCCTCCTGTTCTAAGGGTTTTTCCTCATGCAATATTTTTACTCTTGTGAACAATTTAGAAGAGTTAGAGGGTATTTGGATCCATTTTGGATCATGCCTTCACGCTTAAAAAGATTTTGGACCACCAAAAATTGGTTTTCAAGCATCAATCAAGTGAGGAAACAACTTCCTCAGTTGTCCAATTTTCATCCATCATGCACTACTTGGTTTTGAACCTTTCAGTCCAATTATGAGGTACTCAATGTCCCCTCTGAACGTAGTTCTCACCTTCCTATCTATAACTTTATCTTCTTGCAACTCATTGAGATATTTAAGCAAGAGATCATCAATAGAACGAAATTGAATTTGCTCTTCGGGATCTCCAATTAATGGAGGTTCAAACACTATCAAGTTCTCCGTATTAACCACTAAATAGATGTGCATGTAAGATGGCAAATCAAGGCGAAAAACGTTTTCACAAATTTTCTCAAGTATCCTGAAAGGCCCATACCTTATTAGCTTAAACTTCTTCTCATCACCTTGCATTCTGTCTTTGATGATGTACAACCATAATTGATCACCAACATGGAAGCTATGCACAATTCGATGCTTAGCATGCCTTACCTTGTACTTGGCTTGTCTCTTTTCCAGCTGCTCCTGCACTTCCTGGTGAATTTCTTAGATGTGTTCAATGAACTTAGCTGCTTTGTCCATATCACTGTGTCCATCAACTGTTATGTCTTTAATAAAGGCAAAATCCAAGGGAGTCCTTGGTATGAAACCAAAACAAGTCTCAAAAGGAGATCTTTGTGTAGAAGAATGTTTAGCACGATTGTAAGCATGTTGCACATAAGATAAATGTTCATCCCAAAGCTTGAGATGCTTGCTGAAATAGCCCCTCAGCAACTGGATCACTATCTTGTTGACTACCTCTATTTGTCTACCTATTTGTGGATGAAAGGTTGTGCTCTTCTTCAGTCCGGTGTCCATCAATTCCCAGAGACTTGACCAAAACTTCCCAACAAATCGGGAATCTCGATAAGATACAATGGAAGTGGGTAACCCAAAATGTCCCTAGACATGCTGAAAGAACAGCTTCGTTGTTTGGTCAACTATAATTTGTTTGTTACAAGGTATTAAAATACACATTTTGTTGAGCCTGTCCACAATAACATATAAATTGTCATGACCATTTCTAGATTTTGGCAATCCCCCAAAAAAGTCCATGGAAACACTTTCCCAAGGATGAGAGGGAACTGAAAGTGGAGTGTACAAGCCTAGTTTTCTATTGTTGGGCTTACTTTTAGCACACATGGTACACACTTTAATATATCTAGAAATTGTTTCATGCATTCTTAGCCAATAACAGAATCTTTGCAGCTATGCAACTGTTTTACTTACACTAAAATGACCTGATATTACAAAAGTATGTGCTTCTTGGATTATGTTAACTCTTTCAGTTTGAGAAGTGCAAAAATTTCCCAAATGATATAAGAGTTGGCCCTTGACATGATAATCCAATTCTTCTACTTGTTTGCCATGACTTAAAGTTGCATGTACATCTTTAAAATCTACATCTTTACTGTGTATGCCTTTCTTATATCTGATGGAAAGAAGAAACTGTTGTAGAAAGCCCATCTACCTATAGTGTCTTGATTGTTGTAGCTTAGTTTGTGAGTGCAAATATTGAAGTGGTTGATGATCTATATGTATAAATGTTTCTTTGCCCAATAGGTAATGTTAGAGTTGGTCTGGTCAGTCCTCTGTCAGAGATCAAAACTCTTTATGCATTTCATGTTTAGGTGTCCCGCTCCATTCTCCCAGCTACATTCTGCTAGGGGCATGCCATAATATGACATAGAAGGTCATGATAGTCATTCCCCCTCATGTTTGGCTCCTACTGGATGAAGTATTTTGTCAATAATCATTAAAGTCCATGACAGTCAAGGTCTGGTCCTTTAAAGGGAAAAGGTCATTTTTGAGGTCTAGGTCTAGGAATTCATCAATTTGGTCTTTGAACATGTCCAGTAAATCCATGCAGGCCAAAGTGAGGCCCTTACATAGTTATGGTTCAGAGAGCTTCATCGTCATGTGGATAGACTTCGACTCTTCCTCAAAACTCCGTTTTGAAGAAAAGTCAAACAGTGTCATTTATGACAAAATTTTCAAAAAAGTCGCGAGTTGACTTTTTCAGACATAGTCATGGTTTCCATGGCCAAATGTCCTTTCATGCAATCCATACAAAGAGTGCCAAAAATTTCATCATTTGAGCTAAAAGTTCAAAGGGAAAGTGAAAATCAGTGTGTTTTAAAGTCAGTGAAAAAAGTGCAAAACTCAACATTAGAAAAATGGGTTTTCAAGGTAGAAAAAATTAAACCCATCTCTTCCAAGGCTATATATACAAGTTTTCATCCAAATCAAAGGCATTGTGCTACTACAAGCCTTGGAGAAACATTGCAAAGGTGTGAGTGTGCAATTGTCAGCATTTGAGTGAGTTGGAGGCAGTTTTAGAAGGCGCAGAGCATATACCCAGGAGCGCGGTGCACATAGAGGGCGCGGCGCACACACAGCCTGCCCGCAGTTAAATTTTTCTAAGCGTGCGACACAGTGGGCTTTGCGTGCGGTGCACATAGACAAGGGCCAAAAAAAGTGCCCAATCACTTCCAAATTTTGGTGAAGCACAGCAAATTGATAGGTAGCCCTTATGACATCCCTCGCTCATCAAATTTTGTCAATGATATGGTGTTTATAGAGATGTTTCAATTCCACCAAAATGCATAAATTCAACCATAAGAATTCACCAATAAAATTATGGCTAGTGTTGTTAAAATGTGTTGTTAGTGCCAAGGTTTCATTCCACCCGCCATTTTCCCCTCAACTATCATTTTTCCCATCGTCCCTCTCTCATTTTTCCTAAAATCCCTGCCATAAACTACTACTAAACCCTCTCCCCTACCCCTCCACTATTTGGTCAACAAGAAACCCCAAACCCTACCCCATCAACACAATACCCAAACTCCTCCCATATCCCTAACAAATTTCTCCCTATAACCCCTATTCCCATTACATCACTCCCTTCCTAACACTCCCTGTTTCATTGTTCCCCTTGGTAACAAATATTACAAAGGCATCCAGCCTCACACCATCATCAAAAGGCACCCTAATCAAAGTCCATACTGCAGAAATGACATCACAGCATTCGTCATAGTATGATATGGAAACAGAAAGTGACTCTTCCTTAGAAGAGCAGGCTCCTAGGAGGCACCACAAGAGTGGAAAACATGTCAGTGATGAACCTACTACCCTCACCGAGTTACAAGCATGCCCTCTTGCCATGTCATGCTTCCAACATCTATCATGTTTTGAATTTTGTTAAAGAGTGGAAAATGTTAGAGTTCATCATGAGTTGGCCCGTTTATTTGTGCTTCATCTACATGAAGGTCAGTCTATCTTGGCCAGGGTCACTTTCACATTGAAACCCGAAGCTATATTAGTGGCAACAAGTATACCAAATGTTGGAGAACAGTGCCATAAGAAGAAGAATGTGGATAGGCAACACTATGAGGCTTACATCAAGGCCAAATTCTTGAGTGAGCTCACAAGAGTCTTTCCATTCAGATACTTGAAAGATGAGTATGCTCCACTCATGAGATTGATCATGATATACTTCAGCTGTGAGGGGAGGTTCTCTCGACTGTATGCCTATCACATCCGGTTGCTCATGCACTTCACCATGGTGAGGATGATGAACCTCCCATTTTTCATATGCAGGAACATAGAGAGGATGGACACCTTCATGTTGCATAAGACCCCCCAGCAGCAGCTTAACAGTGTGTTTCACTTTGCTCTTATCTGTATTTTGGTAGATCATCAGTTGGGATTGCAGGGCATTTCTTGGGAGGATTTCATCTCCCGTGACTTCTTCAGCACATCACAGGTACTATCAGAGCCAGAGCAGGAGTTGGGTGGTCCTTCTCATTAGCATGAGCACCATGAGACCATCACCATGCCAATTTTTGTTATATATCAGAGAGGCAGTAGGCACTTGTTTGCAGCAGAAAAACGAGTGTTATCTCCACCCAGGGTGGAAGGGGCCTTTCTTCCGGCATCAGCGACATAGGTACTAGACAAGGGCGAGAAACCCGTGCATGATGAGGGGCCATTAGGTGTGCAGGAGACCGATGCCATCTTCATTCAGGATGATGAGGCAGAGGCAAAAAATGCCAAACTTAGGATGACCATTCAGGAATAGGACTCGGAGATCCAAGACTTGATACTCAATGTCGAGAGGGTTAGATGGATCATCAAGTATCTGGAGTAGAGGAACAAGCTGCCTGAGGACCAGCAGGCAATCAAGGAGCTGCAAAGCATCCATGAAAATCGACAAGCTGCCCAGTAGAAGAGGATCGAGCTCACCACCTTGGAGCAAGAGATCAACAACGATCATGAGTCTTGGTTAGAGCGGGTCAATCTACACTTGGAGAGAATTTTGGAGAAGGCCAATAGGGACAAAACCATATTGATGGGGATGGCTTGTCATTACAGGGCATGGAACATGAGCGCAAAGGCCTAAATAAGGAGCTTGAAGGCCAAATTGAGTAGATCAACAAAAGAGGTAAAAGAGGAAGATCAACATCGAATCTTGGCTAAAGCTTCTATGGCCCAAAATAGTGCCTCCTAGAGAACCTCCAGCCCAAATTTCAAGAAATTTGGGACAATTTTGGTCACATGGAAATTTTTGGAACAAACACAGGTTTTTCTCTATACGCGCCGCGCCACAGGCGCGACGCATAGGATTGGGAGATCCAAATGAGAAATGGTTTGCATTTTTGGATTCAACATGCAAAATCACGACTACAGGCACTCAGGCTGAAATTTTGGCATGATTTGAGTCTCCAAGAGGTCAAAAACATCCAAAAAATGGCCTCACTACCCCTATTTGACACAGAGGAAGCAGTCTTGGGAGAATGAAGATTTGGAGGGGCAAATGAGCTCCAAATTCAAAAATTCCACTTGGGATAGAAAGTAGGCAGGACAAGCTTTCCAGCAAGCACACTTGGGTACATTTTTGACCCCTGCAAGTGCCTCAAACCTGGCCTCAACGTTACATGACGCATATAGAAAAGGGTGCGCCGCATATAGGAAAAAAGGCCCAAAATGCCACTGTTTTGCGAAATTTCGCTTCTTGAATTTTCATAAGTCGCCCCCCTCATCTACACTTCATTTTTTCAGCACCTAAGGTGGTTCTAAAAGTATTTTCACTCTAGATGGGAATTTATCCAAGTGGCAAAGGAAGGCAAAGGGTCACCCAAGCCATTTGTCATGTTTGTGGCGCTGCACCTGTAGCTGATTTTTGGCTCTCCACCTTCATTTTGTAATGATTCGAGTAACTCTCAAACCGTTGGGAATTCTATCTCTTCATGCACATCCTATATATTGTATGCAAACCATTTGCAAAGGGTTGGTTGGCTTGTAACTTCTGGGAGACTGTGGGAAAGAAACATTGTTTCTGCATTGTATATTTTTTACAGAGGATTAATGAAAGGCAGTGGCTTTGTTTCATGAGTTTCATGTGGTTGTGAGTGTAGCAAATGTGTCTCTTATGTTTCATATGTATCTTTTTATGTTTCATAGTTCATTTCATATTCATTTCCAGTGAAGTTTTCTGAGTTAGCTAAGGTAGAATTCAATTTTATTGCTCTGCCTGTGGGATAATTTCATGTTCAATGTTCATTCTTCTGTTTAAAAGGATTCATGTTGTCCATGCCCTTTTCACCCTCTTAATCAATCTCTCCATTTCGCACTATCTTAAACTAAATTGCTAGGCTTTCCGCCTATCTTGCCTCTCGAAGTAATCCGTGCCTTTGTATGAAGTTCTCTGTTTATTGAGGTCCATTGGTCCCATATCATCCCAAAAACACAGTCATTCATAAAAATCATTTCTTGTATCTGTATTCACTTACTAGCCTAAGATAAATAGTTCACCGTAAGTCATCTCAGTCCCTTTTCATTTATCTATTCACTGAGTGTGACTCGGAGAGAGCCCTCTCCCGTTCTAGTAGGGCTAGCTACCAGACTGAGCTTTATTTGTGGTTACCCTAAATTTTTCCTTCTTTCAGCCTAAGGCAGATTTAGGTGATAACATAGTGGTGACCATACTGGGGACGAAATGAATCCCCTTGCTTTTTAATAATTCTAAGCTTCTAGATGATAAGTTTAGGATTTGATAGGCTCATTAAAGTTGGTTGTGTCCTTTGATTTTTCTCAATAGCACGCTGGCTTCTAGAAGATACACCAGAGCTAATCCATATCACGACCCTCCACATATTTACGAAAATCCCAATTTGATTTCAAGAATTCATCGTCAAGAAAGCTCTATATCGCCCGTCCTCAAATCCCATTCATGCCCGGACATTTTTGAGTATATTGAAGAGCTAGAGTTTGATGAGTAGTTTGAAATATCGTTGTTTGAAACCAAGTCCGAAAGAGCAGTTGACTCTACTATCCAGAATCCACAATTTCTTGTATACTTGGAGACGGAAAGGGCTAACTGGTCTATTGATAACTACATAGTAGCTCAGCTTCAAACTCTAATTGCTAGCCCCTTAAAAATTGTGCACACTCCTCCAACACCTCCAATGACAAATCCACCAAGAGTGATGGCTGCCCATTTTGCACCTCTTGTCTTGCCTCAAGTCTTAGATGATATGCCCGCTGATTACCAAAGTAAAATCCCATTTTTTGATGGACTCCTAATGGAATTACTGCTCAGCAACATGTGGATAGAATGGAAAACTTCTATGAATTGCATGAGATCGATGTGGAGAATGTGGCAATGAGACTTTTTGTACAAACATTTGCAGGTGAGTGAGGAATTGGTTCAGAGGTTTGCCGGCTGCTCGTCTCGCTACCTTGGCTAACTTACAAAGACAATTTTTGAACCGCTGGGAAGTGAAAAAGGATCCTCTTCAAATTATGGCTGAATATGAGCAAATCAGAAGAAACGTTGTTGAGTCGGTCCAAGATTATTGCACTAGATTCAAAATAGTTTATAATGAAATTCCAGATAATCTAAGGCTACCTGTGGGACTAGCCACATTGAAGTTCCCGGATGGCTTTGCTGCTGACATGGATTATCAATTGAGAGAAAGAGAACCGACCACAATGGAAGACATGCAGAAGATAGCGGTCAGCGTTGAAGCAAATCTGCTAACTAAGAGAGCTAGAGGAAAAGCAGAGAAGAAGGTCACTGCAAAGGAAGAATCTTCCTTGGTAGATCAGCTACTTCGGAAGGTAGAGCAGATGATTGAAAGAGTTAAACTTGACAAACCAGAGCCACAAGTTAGAAATCCTAACTTCCATGGCTAGCAACAACCACAGTATAGAATAAAACAGAGAGATCAGCAAGCTCAAGAGCCGATTGCACAACTGCCAGTATAGACATCTTTGCAGCAAAACTTTGTGCATGGACTGGAGCCTGGTGAGGATGACAATGTAATAGGTGAAGAAAATCACCTCTTTACTCCTAATGATTTTCCTACTTATCTCACTGAAGAGGAGGAGTATGCAGGGAATTCAGCTGCACACAAAGATGTAGATTTCATTCTAGCAAGCGACACCTTCTTGGAGGAGGAATCATATGAATACCAAAGAGGCTACATGAATGCTTTGTCCACCCAATAGCAACGATATTCACTTAGAAACAGAGATGTGCCAGTCAGACCCATTCAGAAAAAGAAGGATGTTGAAGCATCAAAGAATGATTCAGCACCCACACAAAAGAAAGGAAAGGAGGTGGTTGATCTAGAGAGCAGCCAATCAACATCAGCAGAACCACCACATCAGCAAGTTGCATCAAAAGAAAGGGATAGGAAAGAAATCCCAGTCAAAGAGGTAGAAATGATTCCCACTTTCAATTTAGAGAATGAGATTTCTAAATTGAAGATATCCATCACCTTGACTGAAATATTGAAGAACAACAGTTATAAAGGACAAGTATCTAAAATTTTGAATTTAGACCCAATGTCCAACATGGTGAATGTCGAAGATGATCAACCTGAAATGATTTTTGGGCCAGCATCAAGTCGTGAGTCTCCTGATATTGATGTTCCATCTTTTTACATCAGTTTAAGGTTGTATGATTTTGTGTTACATAACGCCATGTTCGATTCCATAGCTTCTCACAATCTCATGCCCAAGGCAGTCATGGATAAGCTTGGTCTGACATCACCCGGCAATATCATGATCTCTATTCGTTTGACTCCAACAGAGTAAGATGTATAGGTCTCATCAAAGACTTGGTTGTGAGTTTGGATCAACTCCCAATGAAGAATGTTTTGATGGATGTTGTGGTAGAAGACATTCCTCCAAGGTTTGGCATGCTTCTTTCCAGGTCTTGGGTAGCGAAACTGAAAGGGACACTACAGCTAGATTTCTCCTATGCAACAATTCTAGTATTTGGACAAATGAGGAAATTGTATCGGGAACAAAAAATGAAGTACATGATCACAAGCAAGGAGAAACCAATAAATCATCCTATTAACTATGTACATACAGATTTAGAGTCTTTTGTTTTGTATTCAGATAGTTTAAATGATATAGATAGTCAGTTGGTAGAAGCAAATGATATTCCGGAAATAACAGAAAATTTCAGAGAAGTTTTGAAGAAAGAAGAACAAGAACAGTAGAACATCGTTGGGAATTAGCTGAAAGAAATCAACAACAAGCAAACAAGGCACAACAAACAGATTTCTAGCACTTGCAAGAGGAGGAAGAAGGTTTTTGGACGATGGATTTCGATGGAGCAGTGGGAAATGATGACACTGGAATTGGAATTTGGGTACGTAGTCCTTTCTCCGCCCCAAACAAAGTCCCCAGTAATGTGTGGGTATGCTCTTACAAGTTCGCTTTTCAATGTTCAAATAATGAAGCTGAGTATGAAGCTCTGATTGTTGGCATAAAGATTTTAAGAAAGCTAAATGCTAAGAGGATTTCAGTATATGGCGACTTCGAATTGGTTATCAAGTAGATCATAGGTGAATATCAAGCAAAACATCCCAGGATGCGGGCCTACCGTAATGCAGTCCTAGACATTTTGAAATTATTTTCAGAATAAACCTTAACATGTGTGCCTCATATACAAAATAGTATTGCAGATGCTCTTACTAAGGTAGTGACTAGTTTGAAGAGCCCAATGAACTCTAGAAACATATTCGAAATCCATGTCAAGCATCGTCCAACCGTTCCAGACAATCAGAGATATTGGCAAGTGTTCCAAGATGATGAGGAGATTGATGTTTTTCTATAAAACAAAGGCAAGTTCAAAGAGACCTCAATTGATGATGAAAATGAAGATGGCAAAGGTAATGGTACAGATGAAATGCAAATCAATGAAATGGACGTGTTGTAGCTAAAAAATAGCCTTATTCCCAAAGGCTTGATACCTCTAGAAGAACTCTTTGCTCAAGATTATGTAGCCCACAAGCCAACATTGCAGCCAACAGAGAAGGGTGTGGAAGAGGTAAATATCGGGACAGTTGCAAATCCTAAATTGGTAAAATTGTCCAAAGCATTGCCGCCAAAGATCAAGTACAAATATATCAGTTTGATGTCTTCATTTGCAAATGTGTTTGCTTGGGACTATTTCAACTTAAAGACATATGACACCAGTATAATTCAACACACTATACCCATCAAGCCCAATCAAAAACCATTCAGACAGAAGTTGAGAGGGCTAAATCCAAAGTTGCTACCATCTATTGAAAAGGAGATCAACAGGTTGTACAAATCAGGGATCATTGTGCCAATCAGATTTTTAGATTGGATCTCTAACTTGGTGCCCGTAAGGAAGAAGACAAGTGAGATTCGCTTATGCATTGATTTCAGAAATCTCAACAAAGTTTCATTGAAGGACAACTATCCACTGCCCAAAATGGACCATATACTTCAGCGAGTAGTGGGAGCATCTTGTATGTCACTGCTTGATGGTTATTCTGGATATAACCAAGTTTCTTTCCATGAAGATGACCTAGAAAAGACAGCGTTCACCACTCCATGGGAAACTTTTCATTACGCTAAAATGCCTTTCGGTTTGAATAATGTGGGTGCCACATTTCAGCGTGCAATGGACTTGGCTTTTGCAAATGAGAAGGATGTCTTTTTGGTGGTGTACCTGGATGATTTGACGGTGTTTTCCAAATCTGATGAAGAGCACATGTACCATCTAAAAATAGTCTTTCAAAAGTGCAGAAAATACGGCTTGTCACAGAATCCGAAAAAGAGCTTGTTTTCCATGGAGGAAGGCAAACTACTCGGGCACATTATCTCAAAAGATGGCATTCGTATTGACCCAGCACGTGTACAAGAGATTCAGCAAATTGATCTGCCCCGGAATAAGAAAGAGATTCAATCTTTCAATGGTAAAATGAATTTTCTACCCCGCTTTGTACCTAATCTTGTTGAGCACCTAAGAGAGATTACAAACATGCTTAAGAAGGACAACCAAGTGAAATGGATGGAGGAGGCTGTAAAATATTTCAATTTAGTCAAATTGGCTCTTTCTTCAGCTCCAGTTCTAGTCAACCCATACTACACTCAGGATTTCATATTGTTTTCATTTGCTTCGGAGCATACTATGGCAACTGTGTTATTGCAGAAAAGAGATGATCACGAAAGACCCATTGCATTCTTTAGTAGAGCTATAAGAGATGCAGCCTTAAAATACAACATCATTGAGAAGCAAGCACTTGCACTTGTGAAAGCATTGAAAAATTTTCAGGTATACATTCTCCATTCTCATATTTTGGCTTATGTTCCTAATGCTGTTGTCAAAGATGTTTTAGTGCAGACAGATCCGGAAGGAAGACGAGGCAAGTGGATTGCCGCTTTGTTGGAATAGGATGTGGAAATAAAGCCCACAAAGCTTGTTAAAGGACAGGGATTGGCAAAGTTAATCACCGAATCAAACTTGCATGCCTTGGACATAAATCTGATCACTGTGATGTCTGATGAGAATGAGGAAGGATCGTCAATTCGGGTATGTGAAATGTTTTCTCTTTCTCCATGGTATTCAGATATCATATATGTGCTTAAAAATTTGTCACCACCACCCGGCATGACTAGAAATAAAGCGAGAACACTCAAGTTGAAGGCTGCCAAATTTTGCATTCTAAATTCTTCACTGTATTGGAAAGATCCCGGTGGCATTCTGTTAAATTGCTTGGTGGAAAAGGAAGAAAAGAAGGTCATGGAGGACTGCCACCAAGGAGACTGTGGTGGTCACCTTTTTTGAAAATAAACAACAAATAAAATTCTGAGAGCGGGGTACTATTGGCCGACATTGTTTGCTGATGTATATAAGATGGTCAAGAGCTGTCATAAGTGTCAGATTTTCGAAGGAAGGTAGAAGTTACACCCTTTACCACTTAAACCTATTGAAGTGAGTGCTCCTTTTCAACAATGGGGGTTGGATTTCATTGGTGAAATTCATCCCGCTTCTTCCGGTCAGCATAGATGGATCCTCACAGCGACAGATTATTTCACAAAATGGATCGAGGAAATTCCCACCAAATAAGCTACAAATGCGGTAATTATTTTATTCCTTGAAAATAACATCTTGTCTTGCTTTGGTTGCCTGAATAAGTTAATAACTGATAACGCAGTAGATTTCAAATAAAAAAGGATGGTAGAGTTTTGTCATAAATATCACATCATTTTGGGTCACTCAACTACCTATCATTCACAAGGAAATGGATTGGCGGAGTCTTCTAATAAATCATTGGTCAACATCATCAAGAAGCTGTTGGAAATAAATAAGAAGAACTGGCATAAGAGGTTGGTCAATGCACTTTGGGTAGATCAGGTCAGTCAGAAGAAATCCATTGGTACGTCACCTTTTGAGCTTGTTTATGGAGTTGATACAATGTTTCCTACCTCTCTCACGGCCCCGGTAGTCAAACTTATCCTGGAGGCCGGCAGTGAAAAAGATCCTATGCAGAGAAGGTTGAATCAAATGGTCCACTTGCAGCATACCAGAGAAGAAGTCTTCCATAACACATCCAAGTTGCAGGAGAAGATTAAGAAAATTTATGACAGAAAAGCAAAGGCAGATAAATTTCAGGATGATGATGTGGTGCTGAAGTGGGATGCAAGGAATGAGGAAAAAGGTAAGCACGGTAAGTTCGAGAACCTCTGGAAAGGTCCCTT
Organism: Pinus taeda; assembly: GCA_000404065.3. Lineage (NCBI taxonomy): Eukaryota > Viridiplantae > Streptophyta > Pinopsida > Pinales > Pinaceae > Pinus > Pinus taeda. The sequence continues at coordinate 33,991 of APFE030354112.1, forward strand.
CAAGGTTGCAACATATTGGGGTTAGAATCCCTTTCTTCTGAAGGAAATGAATGGGGAAGATTGTCCAGGAGGGCCGATCAATGGTCGGCTGCTCAAGCAGTACCATTTCTAAGTTATTGACGCTGCTTCCACTGTCACTGTAAATACCATTTTATTTCATTTTGGTTAGAGTTTGTCAAGTTAGTCTTCAAGTCATTTCAATATCAAATTTGAGTTAGTTTTTTGGTCATTTTAGTTTGATAAATGAGTCAGAGTCTTGTGTTGTTTGTCAAAATAATGACTCCATAGCCCAATGGACGAAGGCACTGTCTAGCTCTTCCAGAGATCTGCTGTTCTTGGCACCTCCAAGGAGCTACCATCCCCCATTGGAGCCGATGTTAGAGTCGGTCTCGTCAGTCCTCCGTCAGAGATCAATACTCTTTCCGCATTTCATTTTTAGGAGTCCCACTCCATTCACTCAGCTGCATTTTGCTAGGGGCATGCCATAATCTGACGGAAAAGGTCGTGCTAGTCTTTTCCCCTCATGTTTGGCACCTGTTGGCTTAGGTCTTTTGTCCATGTTCACTAAAGTCCATAACAGTCAATGTTTGATCCCTTAATGGACAAGAGTCATTTTTGGTCATTAGATCTAGGGATTAGTCAATTTGGTCTTCAACCATGTCCAATAAAGCCATGTAGGCTAGAGGGAGGCCCTCACAAAGTTATGATTCAAAGATTTTCATCGTTATGTTGATAGATTACGACTGTTCTTCAAAACTTTGTTTTGAAGAAAAGTCAACTAGTGTGTCATTTGGGATAAATTTCAAAAAAGTCTCCAGTTGATCTCTTCAGGCGCAGTCATGGTTTTCGTGGCCAAATGCCCTGTCATACAACCCCTGCAAAAAGATCCTTTCATCATTCTAGCTAAAAATTCAAAGGGAAAAGTGAAATTCAGTGTTGAATTAAATCAGTGAAAAGTGCCAAAACAAGACATTAGCAAAGTGGGTTTTGAAGAAGAAAAAATTAAACCCATGACTCCAAATGCCTTTATATACAAGTTTCCACAAGAAACAAAGTCATTGTGCAAACCAAGGTAAAGAGAAACATAGCAAAGTAATTGGGAGAGCAAAGCATGCATTTTGGAGTGAGTTTGGAGTCATTTTCAGGAGCACGGTGCACACACAGAGGGGCGCGGTGCATATAAAGAGCACTGGACACAGAGCGCGACCCCGCAGTGTAAAGTTAACATAGGCGTGACGCATATACCGAGTGCGGCGCACTGGGTTTGTTGCACGGCGCACACCCACAAAGGCCCAGATTTGTGCCAAACTTGCAACAAATCTCTTTGAAACCCTTAGTGCTTTAATGCTTAGTCTCTCATATTGCTTTGCAGCTTAGTCTCTCGTAGTGCTTTGCAGCTTAGTCTCTTGTAGTGCTTTTTAGCTCAGAGTAGCTTTATTTCTTAGTCTATTGTAGTGCTTTGCAACTTAATCTCTCGTATTGCTTTGCAGCTTAGTCTCTCATAGTACTTTGCAGCTTTTTCTCTCGTATTACTTTGCAGCTTAGTCACTCATACTGCTTTGCTACTTAGTCTATCATAGTGCTTTGTTGCTTAGTCTCTCATAGTGCTTTGTTGCCCAGTCTCTCATAGTGCTTTGTAGCTCATCTCGTAGTGCTTTGCAACTTAGTCTCTCGTACTGCTTAGTCTCTCATAGTGTTATGCAACTTGGTCTCTTGTATTGCTTTGCAGCTTAGTCTCTCGTATTGCTTTGCAGCTTAGTTCGCAGCTTAGTCTGTTGTATTGATTTGTTGCTTAGTCCCTCATAGTGCTTGGCTGTTTAGTCTCTCATAGTGCTTTGTTGCTCAGTCTCTCATAGTGCTTTGCAGCTCAGAGTAGCTTTATTGCTTAGTCTGTCGTCGTGCTTTGCAACTTAGTCTCTCGTATTGCTTTGCAACTTAGTCTCTCGTAGTGCTTTGCAGCTTTTTCTCTCGTATTGCTTTGCAGCTTAGTCTCTCATAGTGCTTTGTTGCTTAGTTTATCATAGTGCTTTGCTGCTTAGTCTCTCACGGTGCTTTGCTACTTAGTCTCTCATAGTGCTTTGTTGCTCAGTCTCTCATAGTGCTTTGCAACTCATCTCATAGTGCTTTGTAACTTAGTCTGTCTTACTGCTTTGCAGCTTAGTCTCTCATAGTGCTTTGCGACTTCCTTTCTTGTATTTCTTTGCAGCTTAGTCTCTCGTAGTGCTTTGCAGATTAGTCTCTAGTATTGCTTTGCAGCTTTTTCTCTCGTATTGTTTTGCAGCTTAGTCTCTCATAGTGCTTTGCTGCTTAGTCTATCATAGTGCTTTGCTGCTTAGTCTCTCATAGTTCTTTGCTGCTTAGTCTCTCATAGTGCTTCATTGCTCAGTTTCTCATAGTGCTATGCAGCTCACCTCGTAGTGCTTTGCAACTTAGTCTCTCATACCGCTTTGTAGCTTAGTCTCTCGGAGTGCTTTGCAACTTAGTCTCTTGTATTGCTTTGCAACTTTGTCTCTCGTATTGCTTTGCAGCTTAGTCTATTGTATTGCTTTGTTGCTTAGTCTCTCATAGTGCTTGGTTACTTAGTCTCTCATAGTTCTTTGTTGCTCAGTCTCTCATAGTGCTTTGCAGCTCATAGTAGCTGTATTGCTTAGTCTCTCGTAATGCTTTGCAACTTAGTCTCTTATATTTCTTTGCAGCTTAGTTTGTCGTAGTTCTTTGCAGCTTTTTCTCTCGTATTTCTTTGTAGCTTAGTCTCTCATAATGATTTCCTGCTTAGTCTATCATAGTGCTTCGCTGCTTAGTCTCTCCTAGTGCCTTGCTGCTTAGTCTCTCATAGTGCTTTGTTACTCAGTCTCTCATAGTGCTTTGCATCTTTTTCTCTCATATTGCTTTGTAGCTTACTCTCTCATAGTGCTTTGCTGGTTATTCTATCATAGTGGTTTGCCGCTAAGTCTCTGATAGTGCTTGGCTGCTTAGTCTTTCATAGTGCTTTGTTACTCAGTCTCTCATAATGCTTTGAAGCTCATAGTAGCTTTATTGCTTAGTCTCTCGTAGTGATTTGGAGCTTAGTCTCTCGTATTGCTTTGTAGCTTAGTCTCTCCTATTGCTTTGCAGCTTAGTCTCTCGTATTGCTCTGCAGCTTAGTCACTCATAGTACTTTGCTGCTTAGTATTTCCTAGTGCTTTGTTGCTTAGTCTCTTATAGTGCTTGGTTGCTAAGTCTCTCATAGTGCTTTGCAACTTAGTCTCTCGTAGTGCTTTGCAGCTTAGTCTCTCGTACTACTTTTTAGCTTAGTCTCTTGTATTTCTTTGTAGATTAGTCTCTCGTAGTGCTTTGTTGCTTAGCCTCTCATAGTTCTTGGCTGCTTAGTCTCTCATAGTGCTTTGTTGCTCAGTCTCTCATAGTGCTTTGCAGCTCATAGTAGCTTTAATGCTTAGTCTCTTGTAGTGCTTTGCAACTTAGTCTCTTGTAGTGCTTTGCAGGTTAGTCTCTTGTATTGCTTTGCAACTCAATCTCTCATAGTGCTTTGCTGCTTAGTCTCTCATAGTGATTTGTTGCTTAGTCTCTCATAGTGCTTTGCTACTTAGTCTCTCATAGTGCTTGGCTGCTTGGTCTCTCATAGTGCTCTGTTGCTTAGTCTCTCATAGTGCTTTGCAGCTCATCTCGTAGTGCTTTGCAGCTTAGTCTCTCGTAGTGCTTTGCAGCTTTTTCTCTCGTATTGCTTTGTAGCTTAGTCTCTCATAATGCTTTGCTGCTTAGTCTATCATAGTGCTCTGCTGCTTAGTCTCTCATAGTACTTTGCTGCTTAGTCTCTCATAGTGCTTTGTTGCTCAGTCTCTCATAGTGCTTTGCAGCTCATCTCGTATTGCTTTGTAGCTTAGTCTATCATAGTGCTTTGCAGCATTTTCTCTCGTATTGCATTACAGCTTAGTCTCTCATAGTGCTTTGCTACTTAGTCTATCATAGTGTTTTGTTGCTTAGTCTCTCATAGTGCTTTGCTACTTAGTCTCTCATAGTGCTTTGTTGCTCAGTCTCTCATAGTGCTTTACAGCTCATCTCGTAGTGGTTTGCAACTTAGTCTCTCATAGTGCTTAGCTGCTTAGTCTATGATAGTGCTTTGCTGCTTAGTCTCTCATAGTGATTTGTTGCTTAGTCTCTCATAGTGCTTGGTTGCTAACTCTCTCATAGTTCTTTGCAACTTAGTCTCTCATAGTTCTTTGCAGCTTAGTCTCTCATAGTGCTTTGTAGCTTAGTCTATCGTATTTCTTTGCAGCTTAGTCTCTCGTAGTGCTTTGTTGCTTAGTCTCTCATAGTTCTTGGCTACTTAGTCTCTCATAGTGCTTTGTTGCTCAGTCTCTCATAGTGCTTTGTAGCTCATAGTAGCTTTAATGCTAAGTCTCTCGTAGTGCTTTCCAACTTAGTCTCTCGTAGTGCTTTGCAGCTTAGTCTCTCATATTGCTTTGCAGCTTAATCTCTCAGAGTGCTTTGCTGCTTAGTCTCTCATAGTGCTTTGTTGCTTACTCTCTCATAGTGCTTTGCTACTTAGTCTCTCATAGTGCTTGGTTTCTTAGTCTCACATAGTGCTTTGTTGCTGAGTCTCTCATAGTGCTTTGTAGCTCATAGTAGCTTTATTGCTTAGTCTCTCGTAGTGCTTTGCAACTTAGTCTCTCGTATTGCTTTGCAGCTTAGTCTCTCATAGTGCTTTGCAGCTTTTTCTCTCGTATTTCTTTGCAGCATAGTCTCTCATAGTGCTTGGTTGCTTAGTCTATCGTAGTGCTTTGCTGCTTATTCTCTCATAGCAATTTGCTGCTTAGTCTCTAATAGTGCTTTGTTGCTCAGTCTCTCATAGTGCTTTGCAGCTCATTTTGTAGTGCTTTGCATCTTAGTTTCTCGTGGTGCTTTGCAGCTTTTTCTCTCGTATTTCTTTCCAAATTATTCTCTCATAGTGCTTTGCTGCTTAGTCTCTCATAGTGATTTGTTGCTCAGTCTCTCATAGTGCTTTGCAGCTCATCTCGTATTGCTTTGTAGCTTAGTCTATCACAGTGCTTTGTAGCTTTTTCTCTCGTATTGCTTTGCAGCTTAGTCTCAAATAGTGCTTTGCTGCTTAGTCTATCAGAGTGCTTTTCTGCTTAGTCTCTCATAGTGCTTTGCTGCTTAGTCTCTCATAGTGCTTTGTTGCTCAATCTCTCATAATGCTTTGCAGCTCATCTCGTAGTGGTTTGCAACTTAGTCTCTCGTACAGCTTTGCAGCTTAGTCTCTCATAGTGCTTTGCAACTTAGTCTCTTGTATTGCTTTGTAGCTTACTCTCTCGTATTGCTTTGTAGCTTAGTTTGCAGCTTAGTCTGTTGTATTGATTTGTTGCTTAGTCTCTCATAGTGCTTGGCTGCTTAGTCTCTCATAGTGCTTTGTTTCTCAGTCTCTCATAGTGCTTTATAGCTCATAGTAGCTTTATTGCTTAGTCTCTCGTATTGCTTTGCAGCGTAGTCTCTCGTAGTGCTTTGCAGCTTTTTCTCTCGTATTTCTTTGCAGCTTAGTCTATCATAGTGCTCTACTACTTAGTCTATCATAGTGCTTTGCTGCTTAGTCTCTCATAGTGCTTTGTTGCTCAGTCTCTCATAGTGCTTTGCAGCTCATCCCGTAGTGCTTTGCAACTTAGTCTCTTGTATTGCTTTGCAGCTTAGTCTCTCGTAGTGCTTTGCAACTTTGTCTCTTGTATTTCTTTGCAACGTCTCTCGTATTGCTTTGCAGCTTAGTTTGCATCTTAGTTTGTTGTATTGCTTTGTTGCTTAGTCTCTCATAGTTCTTGGTTGCTTAGTCTCTCATAGTGCTTTGTTGCTTAGTCTCTCATAGTGCTTTGTAGCTCAGAGTAGATTTATTGCTTAGTCTCTCGTAGTGCTTTGCAACTTAGTCTCTCGTATTGCCTTGCAGCTTAGTCTCTCGTAGTGCTTTGCAGATTTTTCTCTCGTATTGCTTTGCAGCTTAGTCTCTCTTAGTGCTTTGCTGCTTAGTCTACCATAGTGCTTTGCTACTTAGTCTCTCATAGTGCTTTGTTGCTTTGTCTCTCATAGTGCTTTGTTGCTTAGTCTCTCATAGTGCTTTGCAGCTTTTTCTCTCATATTGCTTTGCAGCGATGTCTCTCATAGTGCTTTGCTGCTTAGTCTATCATAGTGCTTTGCTGCTTAGTGTCTCATAGTGCTTTATTGCTTAGTCTCTCATAGTGCTTTGTTGCACAGTCTCTCATAGTGCTTTGCAGCTCATCTTATACTGCTTCGCAACTTAGTCTCTCGTACTGCTTTGCAGCTTAGTCTCTTGTAGTGCTTTGGAACTTAGTCTCTTGTATTACTTTGCAGCTTAATCTCTCGTATTGCTTTGCAACTTATTTGCAGCTTAGTCTGTTGTATTGCTTTGTTGCTTAGTCTCGCATAGTGCTTGGCTGCTTAGTCTCTCATAGTGCTTTGTTTCTCAGTATCTCATAGTGCTTTGCAGGTCATAGTAGCTTTATTCCTTAGTCTCTCGTAGTGCTTTGCAACTTAGTCTCTCGTATTGCTTTGCAGCTTAGTCTCTCGTAGTGCTTTGCAGCTTTTTCTCTCGTATTGCTTTGCAGCTTAGTCTCTCATAGTGCTTGGTTGCTTAGTCTATCATAGTGCTTTGCTGCTTAGTCACTCATAGTGCTTTGCAGCTCATCTCGTAGTGCTTTGCAGCTTAGTCTCTCGTAGTGCTTTGCAGCTTTTTCTCTCGTATTGCTTTGCAGCTTAGTCTCTCATAGTGCATTGCTACTTAGTCCATCATAGTGCTTTGTTGCTTAGTCTCTCATAGTGCTTTGCTGCTTAGTCTCTCATAGTACTTTGCTGCTTAGTCTCTCATAGTGCTTTGTTACTCAGTCTCTCATAGTGCTTTGCAGCTCATCTCGTAGTGCTTTGCAGCTTAGTCTCTCATAGTGCTTTGCTGCTTAGTCTACATAGTGATTTGCTGCTTAGTCTCTCATAGTGATTTGCTGCTTAGTCTCTCATAGTGCTTGTCTGCTAAGTCTCTCATAGTGCTTTGCAACTTAGTCTCTCGTAGTGCTTTGGAGCTTAGTCTCTCGTAGTGATTTGTAGCTTAGTCTCTCGTATTTCTTTGCAGCTTAGTCTCTCGTAGAGCTTTGTTGTTTAGTCTCTCATAGTTCTTGGCTGCTTAGTCTCTCATAGTGCTTTGTTTCTCAGTCTCTCATAGTGCTTTGTAGCTCATAGTAGCATTAATGCTGAGTCTCTCGTAGTGCTTTGCAAGTCTCTCATAGTGCTTTGCACCTCATAGTAGCTTTAACGCTTAGTCTCACTTAGTTCTTTGCAACCTAGTCTCTCTTATTGCTTTGCAGCTTAGTCTCTTATAGTGCTTTGTAGCTTAGTCTCTCGTATTGCTTTGCAGCTTAGTCTATTGTATTTCTTTGCATCTTAATCTCTCATAGTGCTCTGCTGCTTAGTCTATCATAGTGCTTTGCTGCTTAGTCTCTCATAGTGATTTGCTGCTTAGTCTCTCATAGTGCTTTGTTGCTCAGTATCTCATAGTGCTTTGCAGCTCATCTCGTAGTGCTTTGCAACTTAGTCTTTTGTACTACTTTGCAGCTTAGTCTATCGTTGTGCTTTGCAACTTAGTATCTTGTATTGCTTTGTAGCTTAGTCTCTCGTATTGCTTTGCAGCTTAGTTTGCATCTTAGTCTGTTGTATTACTTTGTTGCTTAGTCTGTCATAGTTCTTGGCTGCTTAGTCTCTCATAGTGCTTTGTTTCTCAGTCTCTCATAGTGCTTTGTAGCTCAGAGTAGCTTTATTGCATAGTCTCTCGTAGTGCTTTGCAACTTAGTCTCTCGTATTGCTTTGCAACTTAGTCTCTCACAGTGCTTTGTAGCTTTTTCTCTCGTATTGCTTTGAAGCTTAGTCTCTCATAGTGCTTTGCCGCTTAGTCCCATAGTGATTTGCTGCTTAGTCTCTCATAGTGCTTTGCTGCTTAGTCTCTCATAGTGCTTTGTTGCTCAGTCTCTCATAGTGCTTTGCATTTTTTTCTCTCATATTGCTTTGCAGCGTTGTCTCTCATAGTGCTTTGCTGCTTAGTCTATCATAGTGCTTTGTTGCTTAGTCTCTCATAGTGCTTTAATGCTTAGTCTCTCATAGTGCTTTGTTGCTCAGTCTCTCATAGTACTTTGCAGCTCATCTCGTACTTCTTTACAACTTAGTCTCTCGTACTGCTTTGCAACTTAGTCTCTTGTAGTGCTTTGCAACTTAGTCTCTTGTATTGCATTGTAGCTTAGTCTCTCGTATTGCTTTGCAGCTTAGTTTGTAGCTTAGTCTGTTGTATTGCTTTGTTGTTTAGTCTCTCATAGTGCTTGGCTGCTTTGTCTCTCATAGTGCTTTGTTTCTCAGTCTCTCATAGTGCTTTGTAGCTCATAGTAGCTTTATTGCTTAGTCTCTCATACTGCTTTGCAACTTAGTCTCTCGTATTGCTTCACAGCTTAGTCTCTCGTAGTGCTTTGCAGCTTTTTCTCTCATATTGCTTTGCAACCTAGTCTCTCATAGTGCTTGGTTACTTAGTCTATCATAGTGCTTTGCTGCTTAGCCTATCATAGTGCTTTGATGCTTAGTCTATCATAGTGCTTTGTTGCTCAGTCTCTCATAGTGCTTTGCAGCTCATCTCGTAGTGATTTGCAGCTTAGTCTCTCGTAGTGCTTTGCATCTTTTTCTCTCGTATTGCTTTGCAGCTTAGTCTCTCATAGTGCTTTGCTGCTTAGTCTCTCATAGTGCTTTGTTGCTCAGTCTCTCATAGTGCTTTGGAGATTTTTCTCTCATATTGCTTTGCAGCGTTGTCTCTCATAGTGCTTTGCTACTTAGTCTATCATAGTGCTTTGCTGCTTAGTCTCTCATAGTGCTTTGCTGCTTAGTCTCTCATAGTGCTTTGTTGCTCTGTCTCTCATAGTGCTTTGCAGCTCATCTCGTAGTGGTTTGCAACTTAGTCTCTCATACAGCTTTGCAGCTTAGTCTCTCATAGTGCTTTGCAACTTAGTCTCTTGTATTGCTTTGCAGCTTACTCTCTCGTATTGCTTTGTAGCTTAGTTTGCAGCTTAGTCTGTTGTATTGCTTTGTTGCTGAGTGTCTCATAGTGCTTGGCTGCTTAGTCTCTCATAGTGCCTTGTTTCTTAGTCTCTCATAGTGCTTTGCAGCTCATAGTAGCTTTATTCCTTAGTCTCTCATAGTGCTTTGCAACTTAGTCTCTCTTATTGCTTTGCAGCTTAGTCTCTCGAAGTGCTTTGCAGCTTTTTCTCTCGTATTGCTTTGCAGCTTAGTCTCTCATAGTGCTTGGTTGCTTATCATAGTGCTTTGCTGCTTAGTCTCTCATAGTGCTTTGCTGCTTAGTCTCTCATAGTGCTTTGTTACTCAGTCTCTCATACTGCTTTGCAGCTCATCTCGTAGCTCTTTGCAGCTTAGTCTCTCGTAGTGCTTTGCAACTTTTTCTCTCGTATTGCTTTGCAGCTTAATCTCTCATAGTGCTTTGTTGCTTAGTCTCTCATAGTGCTTTGTTGCTCAGTCTCCCATAGTGCTTTGCAACTCATCTCGTATTGCTTTGTAGCTTAGTCTATCATAGTGCTTTGTAGCTTTTTCTCTCGTATTGCTTTGCAGCTTAGTCTCTCATAGTGCTTTGCTGCTTAGTCTATCAGAGTGCTTCGCTGCTTAGTCTCTCATAGTGCTTTGTTGCTCAGTCTCTCATGGTGCTTTGCAGCTCATCTCGTAGTGGTTTGCAACTTAGTCTCTCATACATCTTTGCAGCTTAGTCTCTCATAGTGCTTTGCAACTTAGTCTCTTGTATTGCTTTGTAGCTTACTCTATCGTATTGCTTTGTATCTTAGTTTGCAGCTTAGTCTGTTGTATTGCTTTGTTGCTTAGTCTCTCATAGTGATTGGTTGCTTAGTCTCTCATAGTGCTTTGTTTCTCAGTCTCTCATAGTGCTTTGCAGCTCAGAGTAGCTTTATTTCTTACTCTCTCATAGTGCTTTGCAACTTAGTCTCTCGTATTGCTTTGCAGCTTACTCTCCCGTAGTGCTTTGCAGCTTTTTCTCTCGTATTGCTTTGCATCTTAGTCTATCATAGTGCTCTGCTGCTTAGTCTATCATAGTGCTTCACTGCTTAGTCTCTCATAGTGCTTTGCTGCTTAGTCTCTCATAGTGCTTTGTTTCTCAGTCTCTCATAGCGCTTTGCAGCTCATCTCGTAGTGCTTTGCAACTTAGTCTCTCGTACTGCTTTGCAACTTAGTCTCTCGTAGTGCTATGCATCTTAGTCTCTTGTATTGCTTTGCATCTTAGTCTCTTGTATTGCGTTGCAGCATATCGGGGTCAGAATCCCTTTCTTCTGAAGGAAATGAATGGGGAGGATTGTCCAGGAGGGCCGATCAATGGTCGATTGCTCAATCAGTACCATTTCTAAGTTATTGACGTTGCTTCCGCTGTCACTGTAAATACCATTTTATTTCATTTTGGTTAGAGTTTGTCAAGTTAGTCTTCAAGTCATTTCAATATCAAATTTGAGTTAGTTTTTCGGTCATTTTAGTTTGATAAATGAGTCAGAGTCTTGTGTTGTTTGTCAAAATAATGACTCCATAGCCCAATGGACGAAGGCACTGTCTAGCTCTTCCAGAGATCTGTTGTTCTTGGCACCTCCAAGGAGCTACCATCCCCCATTGGAGCTAATGTTAGAGTCGGTCTCGTCAGTCCTCCATCAGAGATAAATACTCTTTCTGCATTTCATTTTTAGGAGTCCCGCTCCATTCACTCAGCTGCATTCCGCTAGGGGCATGCCATAATCTGACGGAAAAGGTCGTGCTAGTATTTCCCCTCATGTCTGGCACCTGCTGGCTTAGGTCTTTTGTCCATGTTCACTAAAGTTCATAACAGTCAATGTTTGATCCCTTAATGGACAAGAGTCATTTTCGGTCATTAGGTCTAGGGATTAGTCAATTTGGTCTTCAACAATGTCCAATAAAGCCATGCAGGCCAGAGGGAGGCCCTCACAAAGTTATGATTCAAAGATTTTCATCATTATTAGTGTGTCATTTGGGATAAATTTCAAAAAAGTCTCCAGTTGATCTCTTCAGGTGTAGTCATGGTTTCTGTAGCCAAATGCCCTGTCATACAACCCCTGCAAAAAGAGCCTTTCATCATTCTAGCTAAAAATTCGAAGGGAAAAGTGAAATTCAGTGTTGAATTAAATCAGTGAAAAGTGCCAAAACAAGACATTAGCAAAGTGGGTTTTGAAGAAGAAAAAATTAAACCCATGACGCCAAATTCCTTTATATACAAGTTTCCACAAGAAACAAAGTCATTGTGCAAACCAAGGTAAAGAGAAACATAGCAAAGTAATTGGGAGAGCAAAGCACACTTTTTGGAGTGAGTTTGGAGTCATTTTCAGGAGCATGGCGCACACACAGAGGGCGCGGTGCATATAAAGAGCGTTGTGCACAGAGCGCGACCCCATAGTGTAAAGTTAACATAGGCACGACGCATATACTGAGTGTGGTGCACTAGGTTTTCTGCGCGGCACACACCCACAAAGGCCCAGATTTGTGCCAAACTTGCAACAAATCTCTTTGAAACCCTTAGTGCTTTAATGCTTAGTCTCTCGTATTGCTTTGCAGCTTAGTCTCTCGTATTGCTTTGCAGCTTAGTCTCTTGTAGTGCTTTTCAGCTCAGAGTAGCTTTATTGCTTAGTCTATCGTAGTGCTTTGCAACTTAGTCTCTCGTATTGCTTTTCAGCTTAGTCTCTCATAGTGCTTTGGAGCTTTTTCTCTCGTATTACTTTGCAGCTTAGTCACTCATACTGCTTTGCTACTTAGTCTATCATAGTGCTTTGTTGCTTAGTCTCTGATAGTGCTTTGCTAGTCTCTCATAGTGCTTTGTTGCTCAGTCTCTCATAGTTCTTTGCAGCTCATCTCGTAGTGCTTTCCAACTTAGTCTCTCGTACTGCTTTGCAGCTTAGTCTCTCGTAGTGCTATGCAACTTGGTCTCTTGTATTGCTTTGCAGCTTAGTCTCTCGTATTGCTTTGCAGCTTAGTTCACAGCTTAGTCTATTGTATTTCTTTGTTGCTTAGTCTCTCATAGTGCTTGGCTGCTTAGTCTCTCATAGTGCTTTGTTGCTCAGTCTCTCATAGTGCTTTGCAGCTCAGAGTAGCTTTATTTCTTAGTCTGTCGTCGTGCTTTGCAACTTAGTCTCTCGTATTGCTTTGCAACATAGTCTCTCGTAGTGCTTAGCAGCTTTTTCTCTCGTATTACTTTGCAGCTTAGTCTCTCATAGTGCTTTGTTGCTTAGTTTATCATAGTGCTTTGCTGCTTAGTCTCTCATAGTGCTTTGCTACTTAGTCTCTCATAGTGCTTTGTTGCTTAGTCTCTCATAGTGCTTTGCATCTCATCTCATAGTGCTTTGCAACTTAGTCTGTCTTACTGCTTTGCAGCTTAGTCTCTTGTAGTGCTTTGCGACTTAGTGTCTTGTATTGCTTTGCAGCTTAGTCTCTTGTAGTGCTTTGCATATTAGTCTCTCGTATTGCTCTACAGCTTTTTCTTTCGTATTGCTTTGCAGCTTAGTCTCTCATAGTGCATCGTTGCTTAGTCTATCATAGTGCTTTGCTGCTTAGTCTCTCATAGTGCTTTGCTGCTTAGTCTCTCATAGTGCTTTGTTGCTCAGTTTCTCATAATGCTTTGTAGCTCACCTCGTAGTGCTTTGCAACTTTGTCTCTCATACCGCGTTACAACTTAGTCTCTCGGAGTGCTTTGCAACTTAGTCTCTTGTATTGCTTTGCAGCTTTGTCTCTCGTATTACTTTGCAGCTTAGTCTGCAGCTTAGTCTGTTGTATTAGTTTGTTGCTTAGTCTCTCATAGTGCTTGGCTGCTTAGTCTCTCATAGTGCTTTGTTTCTCAGTCTCTCATAGTGCTTTGCAGCTCATAGTAGCTTTATTGCTTAGTCTCTCGTAATGCTTTGCAACTTAGTCTCTCGTATTGCTTTGCAGCTTAGTTTCTCGTAGTTCTTTGCAGCTTTTTCTCTCGTATTGCTTTTTAGCTTAGTCTCTCATAATGCTTTGCTGCTTAGTCTATCATAGTGCTTCACTGGTTAGTCTCTCCTAGTGCTTTGCTGCTTACTCTCTCATAGTGCTTTGTTACTCAGTCTCTCATAGTGCTTTGCATCTTTTTCCCTCGTATTGCTTTGCAGCTTACTCTCTCATAGTGCTTTGATGGTTAGTCTGTCATAGTGGTTTGCTGCTAAGTCTCTGATAGTGCTTGGATGCTTAGTCTCTCATAGTGCTTTGTTGCTCAGTCTCGCATAGTGCTTTGCAGCTCATAGTAGCTTTATTGCTTAGTCTCTCGTAGTGCTTTGGAGCTTAGTCTCTCATATTTCTTTGTAGCTTAGTCTCTCCTATTGCTTTGTAGCTTAGTATCTCGTATTGCTTTGCAGCTTGGTCTCTCATAGTGCTTTGCTACTTAGTATTTCATAGTGCTTTGCTGCTTAGTCTCTTATAGTGCTTGGTTGCTAAGTCTCTCATAGTGCTTTGCAATTTAATCTCTCGTAGTGCTTTGCATCTTAGTCTCTCGTACTGCTTTTTAGCTTAGTCTCTTGTATTTCTTTGTAGATTAGTCTCTCGTAGTGCTTTGTTGCTTAGCCTCTCATAGTTCTTCGCTTCTTAGTCTCTCATAGTGCTTTTTTGCTCAATCTCTCATAGTGCTTTGCAGCTCATAGTAGCTTTAATGCTTAGTCTCTCGTAGTGCTTTGCAACTTAGTCTCTTGCAGTGCTTTGAAGGTTCGTCTCTCGTATTGCTTTGCAACTCAATATCTCATAGTGCTTTGCTGCCTAGTCTCTCATAGTGCTTTGTTGCTTAGTCTCTCATAGTGCTTTGCTACTTAGTCTCTCATAGTGCTTGGCTGCTTGGTCTCTCATAGTGCTTTGTTGCTCAGTCTCTCATAGTGCTTTGCAGCTCATCTCGTATTGCTTTGCATCTTAGTCTCGCGTAGTGCTTTACAGCTTTTTCTCTCGTATTGCTTTGTAGCTTAGTCTCTCATAGTGCTTTGCTCCTTAGTCTATCATAGTGCTTTGCTACTTAGTCTCTCATAGTGCTTTGCTGCTCAGTCTCTCATAGTGCTTTGCAGCTCATCTCTTATTGCTTTGTAGCTTAGTCTATCATACTGCTTTGCAACATTTCCTCTCGTATTGCTTTGCAGCTTAGTCTCTCATAGTGCTTTGCTGCTTAGTCTATTATAGTGCTTTGTTGCTTAGTCTCTCATAGTGCTTTGCTGCTTAGTCTCTCATAGTGCTTTGTTGCTCAGTCTCTCATAGTGCTTTGCAGCTCATCTCGTAGTGGTTTGCAACTTAGTCTCTCATAGTGCTTGGCTGCTTAGTCTATCATAGTGCTTTGCTGCTTAGTCTCTCATAGTGCTTTGTTGCTTAGTCTCTCATAGTGCTTGGTTCCTAAGTCTCTCATAGTGCTTTGCAACTTAGTCTCTCATAGTTCTTTGCAGCTTAGTCTCTCGTAGTGCTTTGTAGTTTAGTATCTTGTATTTCTTTGCAGCTTAGTCTCTCATAGTGCTTTGTTGCTCAGTCTCTTGTAGTGCTTTGTTGCTCATAGTAGCTTTAATGCTGAGTCTCTCGTAATGCTTTGCCACTTAGTCTCTTGTAGTGCTTTGCATCTTAGTCTCTTGTATTGCTTTGCAGCTTAATCTCTCATAGTGCTTTGCTGCTTATTCTCTCATAGTGATTTGTTGCTTAGTCTCTCATAGTGCTTTGCTACTTAGTCTCTCATAGTGCTTGGCTGCTTAGTCTCTCATAGTGCTTTGTTGCTGAATCTCTCATAGTGCTTTGCAGCTCATAGTAGCTTCAACGCTTAGTCTCTCATAGTTCTTTGCAACTTAGTCTCTCTTATTGCTTTGCAGCTTAGTCTCTCGTAGTGCTTTGCAGCTTAGTCTCTTGTATTGCTTTGCAGCTTAGTCTATTGTATTTCTTTGCATCTTAATCTCTCATAGTGCTCTGGTGCTTAGTATATCATAGTGCTTTGCTGCTTATTCTCTCATAGTGCTTTGTTGCTCAGTCTCTCATATTGCTTTGCAGCTCATCTCGTAGTGCTTTGCAACTTAGTCTCTCGTACTGCTTTGCAACTTAGTCTCTTGTAGTGCTTTGCAACTTAGTCTCTTGTATTGCTCTGCAGCTTAGTCTCTCGTATTGCTTTCCAGCTTAGTTTGCATCTTAGTCTGTTGTATTGCTTTGTTGCTTAGTCTCTCATAGTTCTTGGCTGCTTAGTATCTCATAGTGCTTTGTTGCTCAGTCCCTCAGAGTGCTTTGTAGCTCAGAGTAGCTTTACTGTTTAGTCTATCGTAGTGCTTTGCAACTTAGTCTCTCGTATTTCTTTGTAGCTTAGTCTCTCGCAGTGCTTTGTAGATTTTTCTCTCATATTTCTTTGCAGCTTAGTCTCTCATAGTACTTTGCTGCTTAGTCTACCATAGTGCTTTGCTGCTTAGTCTCTCATAGTGTTTTGCTGCTTAGCCTCTGATAGTGCTTTGTTGCTCAGTCTCTCATAGTGCTTTGCAGCTTTTTCTCTCATATTGCTTTGCAGCGTTGTCTCTCATAGTGCTTTGCTACTTAGTCTATCATAGTGCTTTGCTGCTTAGTCTCTCATAGTGCTTTAACGCTTAGTCTCTCATAGTGCTTTGTTGCTCAGTCTCTCATAGTGCTTTGCAGCTCATCTCATACTGCTTTGCAACTTAGTCTCTCACACTGCTTTGCAGCTTAGTTTCTCGTAGCGCTTTGCAACTTAGTCTCTTGTATTGCTTTGCAGCTTAGTCTCTTGTATTGCTTTGCAACTTAGTTTGCAGCTTAGTCTGTTGTATTGCTTTGTTGCTTAGTCTCTCATAGTGCTTGGCTTCTTAGTCTCTCATAGTGCTTTGTTTCTTAGTCTCTCATAGTGCTTTGCAACTCATAGTAGCTTTATTGCTTAGTCTCTCGTAATGCTTTGCAACTTAGTCTCTCATATTGCTTTGCAGCTTAGTCTCTCATAGTGCTTTGCAGCTTTTTCTCTCATATTGCTTTGCAGCTTAATCTCTCATAGTGCTTGGTTGCTTAGTCTATCATAGTGCTTTGCTGCTTATTCTCTCATAGTGATTTGTTTCTTAGTCTCTAATAGTGCTTTGTTGCTCAGTCTCGTGTAGTGCTTTGAAGCTCAACTATGAGAGACTAAGCATTAAAGCATTATGAGACACTAAGCAACAAAGCACTATGATAGACTAAGCAGCAAAGCACTATGAGAGACAACGCTGCAAAGCAATATGAGAGAAAAAGCTGCAAAGCACTATGAGAGATTGAGCAACAAAGCACTATGAGAGACTAAGCAGCAAAGCACTATGAGAGACTAAGCAGCAAAGCACTATGGTAGACTAAGCAGCAAAGCACTAAGAGAGACTATGCTGCAAAACAATACGAGAGAAAAAGCTGCAAAGCACTGCGAGAGACTAAGCTGCAAAGTAATACGAGAGACTAAGTTGCAAAGCACTACGAGGGACTAAGCAATAAATCTACTCTGAGCTACAAAGCACTATGAGAGACTGAGCAACAAAGCACTGTGAGAGACTAAGTAGCTAAGAACTATGAGAGACTAAGCAACAAAGCAATAGAACAAACTAAGATGCAAACTAAGCTGCAAAGCAATACGAGAGACTAAGTTGCAAAGCAATACAAGAGACTAAGTAGCAAAGCACTACAAGAGACTAAGCTGCAAAGCAGTACAAGAGACTTAGTTGCAAAGCACTACGAGATGAGCTGCAAAGCACTATGAGAGACTGAGCAACAAAGCACTATGAGAGACTAGCAACAAAGAACTATGAGAGACTAAGCAACAAAGCACTATGTTAGACTAAGCAGCAAAGCACTATGATAGACTAAGCTGCAAAGCAATACGAGAGAAAAAGCAGCAAAGCACTACGAGAGACTAAGCTGCAAAGCAATACGAGAGACTAAGTTGCAAAGCACTACGAGAGACTAAGCAATAAAGCTACTCTGAGCTGTAAAGCACTATGAGAGACTAAGAAACAAAACACTATGAGAGACTAAACAGCCAAGCACTATGAGACACTAAGCAACAAAGCAATACAACAGACTAAGCTGCAAACTAAGCTACAAAGCAATACGAGAGAGTAAGCTACAAAGCAATACAAGAGTCTAAGTTGCAAAGAACTATGAGAGACTAAGCTGCAAAGATGTATGAGAGACTAAGTTGGAAACCAATACGAGATGAGCTGCAAAGCACTATGAGAGACTGAGCAACAAAGAACTATGAGAGACTAAGCAACAAAACACTATGAGAGACTAAGCAGCAAAGCACTCTGATAGACTAAGCAACAAAGCACTATGAGAGACTAAGCTGCAAAGCAATATGAGAGAAAAAGCTACAAAGCACTATGATAGACTAAGCTACAAAGCAATACGAGATGAGCTGCAAAGGACTATGAGAGACTGAGCAACAAAGCACTATGAGAGACTAAGCAGGAAAGCACTATGAGAGACTAAGTTGGAAAATAATACGAGAGCAAAAGCTGCAAAGCACTACGAGAGACTAAGCTGCAAAGTGCTACGAGATGAGCTGCAACGCACTATGAGAGACTGAGCAACAAAGCACTATGAGAGACTAAGCAGCAAAGCATTATGAGAGACTAAGTTGGAAAGAAATACGAGAGAAAAAGCTGCAAAGCACTACGAGAGACTAAGCTGCAAAGCGCTACGAGATGAGCTGCAAAGCACTATGAGTGACTGAGCAACAAAGCACTATTAGAGACTAAGCAACAAATACGAAATGAGCTGGAAAGCACTATGACAGACTGAGCTAGAAAGCACTATGAGAGACTAAGCAGCAAAGAACTATGAGCGACTAAGTTGGAAAGCAATACGAGAGAAAAAGCTGCAAAGCACTACGAGAGAATAAGCTACAAAGCGCTACGAGATGAGCTGCAAAGCACTATGAGAGACTTAGCAACAAAGCACTATTAGAGACTAAGCAGAAAATCACTATGAAAGACTAAGCAGCAAAGCACTATGATAGACTAAGCAACCAAGCACTATGAGAGACTAAGCTGCAAAGCAATACGAGAGAAAAAGCTGCAAAGCACTATGAGAGACTAAGATGCAAAGCAATACGAGAGACTAAGCTGCAAACTAAGTCGCAAAGCAATACGAAAGACTATGATGCGAAGCATACAAGAGACTAAGTTGCAAAGCACTACGAGAGAATAAGCTACAAAGCAGTACGAGAGACTAAGTTGCAAAGCAGTATGAGATGAGCTGCAAAGCACTATGAGAGACTGAGGAACAAAGCACTATCAGATTAAGCATTTAAGCACTATGAGAGACTAAGCAGCAAAGCACTATGATAGATTAAGTAGCAAAGCACTATGAGAGACAATGCTGCAAAGCAATATGAGAGAAAAAGCTGCAAAGCACTATGAGAGACTGAGCAACAAAGCACTATGAGAGGCTAAGCAGCAAAACACTATGAGAGACTAAGCAGCAAAGCACTATGGTAGACTAAGCAGCAAAGCACTATGAGAGACTAAGCTGCAATGAACTACGAGAGACTTAGTTGCAAAGCACTATGAGAGACTTAGCAACCAAGCACTATGAGAGACTAAGCAGCAAAGCACTATGAGAGACTAAGCAGCAGAGCACTATGAGAGACTAAGCAACAAACCACTATGAGATGAGATGCAAAGCACTATGAGAGACTGAGCAACAAAGTACTATGAGAGACTAAGCATCAAAGCACTATGAGAGACTAAGCTACAAAGCAATACGAGAGATTAAGCTACAAAGGACTACGAGAGAGTATGGAGTAAAGCACTACGAGAGACTAAGCTACAAAGCAATACAAGATAATAAGTTGCAAAGCACTACGAGAGACTAACTATTAAAGCTACAAATTAATACGAGAGACTAAGGTACAAAGCAATACGAGAGACTAATCTACAAAGCACTACGAGAGACAAAGTTGCAAAGCACTACAAGAGACTAAGAATTAAAGCTACTATGAGCTGGAAATCACTATGAGAGATTGAGCAACAAAGCACTATGAGAGACTAAGCAACCAAGCACTGTGAGAGACTAGGTAGCAAAGCACTATGTGAGAGTAAGCAACAAAGCACTAGGAGAGACTAAGCAGCAAAACACTATGAGAGATTAAGCTGCAAAGAAATACGAGAGACTAAATTGTAAAGCACTACGAGAGACTAAGTATTAAAGCTACTATGAGCTGGAAAGCATTATGAGAGATTGAGCAACAAAGCACTATGAGAGACTAAGCAGCCAAGCACTATGAGAGACTAAGCAACAAAGCACTACGAGAGACAAAGATGCAAAGCAATACTAGAGACTAAGCTGTAAAGCACTATGAGAGACTAAGCTGCAAATCACTATGAGAGACTAAAATGCAAAGCACTATGAGAGACTAAGCATTAAAGCTACTATAAGATGCAAAGCACTATGAGAGACTGAGCAACAAATCAACATGAGAGACTAAGCAACAAAGCACTATGAGAGACTAAGCAGTAAATCACTACAAGAGACTAAGCAACAAAGCACTACGAGAGACTAAGCGGAAAAGCAATAAGAGAGACTAAGCTACAAAGCAATATGAGAGAATAAGCTACAAAGTACTACGAGAGAATATGCAGTAAAGCACTTCGAGAGACTAAGCTACAAAGCAATACGAGTGACTTAGTTGCAAAGCACTACGAGAGAGTAAGCATTAAAGCTACTATGAGCTACAAAACACTATGAGAGATAGAGCAACAAAGCATGATGAAAGACTAAACAGCTAAGCACTATGAGAGACTAAGCAACAAAGTGCTACGGGTGACTAAGATACAAAGAAATATGAGAGACTAAGCTGCAAAGCACTACGACAGACTAAGTTGCAAAGACCTATGAGAGATTGAGCAACAAAGCACTATGAGAGACTAAGCAACCAAGCACTATGAGAGACTAGGCAACAAAGCACTATGATAGACTAAGCAACAAAGCACTATGACAGATGAAGATGCAAAGCAATACAAAAGACTAATTTGCAAAGCAATAAGGGAGACTAAGCTGCAAAGAACTACGAGAGACTAAGCTGCAAAGCAATACGAGAGACTAAGTTGCAAAGCACTACGAGAGACTAAGCATTAAAGCTACTATGAGCTGCAAAGCACTATGAGAGACTAAGCAACAAAGCTCTATGAGAGACTAAGCAGCCAAGCACTATAAGAGACTAAGTAGCAAAGCACTATGAGAGACTAAGTAGCAAAGCACTATGAGAGACTAAGCAGCAAAGCACTATGAGAGATTAAGCTGCAAAGCAATACGAGAGACTAAGCCACAAAGCAATATGAGAGACTAAGCTGCAAAGCACTATGAGAGACTAAGCTGCAAAGCAATACGAGAGACTAAGTTGCAAAGCATCACGAGAGACAAAGCATTAAAGCTACTATGAGCTGCAAAGCACTATGAGAGACTGAGCAACAAAGCACTATGAGAGACTAAGTAGCCAATAACTATGAGAGACTAAGCAACAAAGTACTACGAGAGACTAATCTGCAAAGAAATACAAGAGACTAAGCTACAAAGCACTACGAGAGACTAAGTAGCAAAGGACTACGAGAGACTATGTAGCAAAGCACTACGAGAGTCTAAGATGCGAAGTAATACGAGAGACTAAGTTGCAAAGCATTACGAGAGACTAAGCATTAAATTTACTATGAGCTACAAAGCACTATGAGAGACTGAGCAACAAAGCACTATGAGAGACTATGCAGCCAAGCGCTATAAGAGACTAAGCAACAAAGCAGTACAAGAGACTAAGCTGCAAAGCACTACAAGAGGGTAAGCATTAAAGCTACTATGAGCTGTAAAGGACTATGAGAGACTGAGCAACAGAGTACTATGAGAGACCAAGCAGCAAAGCACTATGATAGACTTAGCAGCAAAGCACTATGAGAGACTAAGATGCAAAGAAATATAAGAGACTAAGCTGCAAAGCACTACGAGAGACTAAGCTACAAAGCAATATGGAAGATTAAGCTGAAAAGCACTACGGGCGACTAAGCTGCAAAGCACTAAGAGAGACTAAGCAGGTAAGCACTACGAGAGACTAAGCAGCAAAGCACTACGACAGACTAAGTTTCAAAGCACTACGAGAGACTAAGCTGCAAAGCACTACGAGAGACTAAGCTGCGAAGCACTACGAGGGACTAAGTAGCAAAGCACTACGAGAGACTATGTAGCAAAGCACTAGGAGAGACTAAGCTGCAAAGCAATACGAGAGAATAAGTTGGAAAGCACTATGAGAGAGTAAGCATTAAAGCTACTATGAGCTACAAAGCACTATGAGAGACTGAGCAACAAAGCACTATGAGAGACTAAGCAGCCAAGCACTATGAGAGACTAAGCAACAAAGCACTACAAGAGACTAAGTTGTAAAGAAATACAAGAGAGTAAGCTGCAAAGCACTATGAGAGACTAAGTTGCGAAGCACTACGAGAGACTAAGTACTAAAGCTATTATGAGCTGCCAAGCACTATGAGAGACTGAGCAACAAAGCACTATGAGAGACTAAGTAGTAAAGCATTCTGAGAGACTAAGCAATAAAGCACTATGATAGAATAAGTAGTAAAGCACTATGAGAGACAAAGCTGCAAAGCAATACGAGAGACTAAGCTGCAAAGCAATACAAGAGACTAAGTTGCAAAGTACTACGAGAGACTAAGCAATAAAGCTACTATGAGCTACAAAGCACCATGAGATACTGAGCAACAAAGCACTATGAGAGACTAAGCACCCAAGCACTATGAGAGACTAAGCAACAAATCACTACGAGGGACTAAGCTGCAAAGTACTACGAGAGACTAAGCTACAAAGCAATACGAGAGACTAAGCTGCAAAGCACTCCGACAGACTAAGCTGCAAAGCACTATGAGAGACTATCGAGCAAAGGACTACGAGAGACTAAGATGCGAAGCAATACGATAGACTATGTTGAAAAGCACTATGAGAGACTAAGTTGCAAAGCAATACGAGAGACTAAGTTGCAAAGCACTATGAGAGACTAAGCAGAAAAGCACTACGAGAGATTAAGCTGCAAAGCACTATGAGAGACTAAACTGCAAAGCACTACGAGAGACTAAGTTGCAAAGCACTACGAGAGACTAAGCTGCAAAGCACTACGAGAGACTAAGCTTCAAAGCACTACGAGAGACTAAGGTTCAAAGCACTATGAGAGACTAAGCATTAGAGCTACTATAAGCTACAAAGCACTATGAGAGTCTGAGCAACAAAGCACTATAAAAGACTAAGTAGCCAAGAACTATGTGAGGCTAAGCAACAAGGGAATACGAGAGACTAGGTTGCAAAGCACTACGAGAAAATAAGCATTAAAGCTACTATGA
Organism: Pinus taeda; assembly: GCA_000404065.3. Classification (NCBI taxonomy): domain Eukaryota; kingdom Viridiplantae; phylum Streptophyta; class Pinopsida; order Pinales; family Pinaceae; genus Pinus; species Pinus taeda. The sequence continues at coordinate 56,448 of APFE030354112.1, forward strand.
GCTACAAAGCGCTATGACAGACTGATCAACAAAGAACTATGAGAGACTAAGTAGCCAAGCACTGTGAGAGAGTAAGCAACAAAGCACTACAACAGACTAAGTTGCAAAGCAATATGAGAAACTAAGCTGCAAAACACTACGAGAGACTAAGTTGCAAAGCACTATCAGAGACTAAGCATTAAAGCTACTATGAGCTGCAAAGCACTATGAGAGACTGAGCAACAAAGCACTATGAGAGAATAAGCAACAAAGCACTATGATAGACTAAGCAGCAAAGCACTATGAGAGACTAAGCTGCAAAGAAATACGAGAGACTAAGCTGCAGAGCACTACGAGAGACTAAGCTGCAAAGAAATACGAGAGACTATGTTGAAAAGCACTACGAGAGACTAAGCAATAAAGCTACTATGAGCTGCAAAACACTATGAGGGACTGAGCAACAACGCACTATGAGAGACTAAGCAGTAAAGCACTATGAGAGACTAAGCAACAAAGCACTATGAGAGACTAAGCTGCAAAGTAATACGAGAGAATAAGCTACAAAGCACTAAGAGAGACTAAGTTGCCAAGCACTACGAGAGACTAAGCTGCAAAGCACTATGAGAGACTAAGCATTAAAGCTACTATAAGCTGCAAAGCACTATGAGAGACTGAGCAACAAATCACTATGAGAGACTAAGCAGTAAAGCACTATGAGAGACTAAGCAGCAAAGCACTACAATAGACTAAGCAGCAAAGCACTACGAGAGACTAAGTGGAAAAGCACTACGAGAGACTAAGCTACGAAGCAATACGAGAGACTAAGTTGCAAAGGACTATGAGAGAGTGTGCAGTAAAGCACAATGAGAGACTAAGCTACAAAGCAATACGCGAGACTAAGTTGCAAAGCACTACGAGAGACTTTGCATTAAAGAAATTATGAGCTGCAAAGCACTATGAGAGATCGAGCAACAAAGCACTATGAGAGACTAGGCAACCAAGCACTATGAGAGACTAAGCAACAAAGCACTACGAGAGACTAACCTACAAAGCAATACGAGAGACTAAGCTGCAAAGCACTACGAGAGACTAAACTGCAAAGCACTACGAGAGACTAAGCAGAAAAGCACTACGAGAGACTAAGCGCAAAAGCAATACGAGAGACTAAGCTACAAAGCATTACGAGAGAATAAACTTCAAAGGACTACGAGAGACTCTGTTGTAAAGCACTACGAGAAACTAAGCTACAAATCAATATGAGAGAATAAGTTAAAAAGCACTATGAGAGACTAACCATTAAAGCTACTATGAGCACTATGAGAGACTAACGATTAAGCAGCAAGGCACTATGAGAGACTAAACAGCCAAGCACTATGAGAGACTAAGAAACAAAGCACTACGAGAGACTAAACTGCAAAGCAATACGAGAAACTAAGCTGCAAAGTACTACGAGAGAGTAAGTTGGAAAGCACTATGATAGACTAAGCATTAAAGCTACTATGAGCTGCAAAGCAGTATGAGAGACTGAGCAACAAAGCACTATGAGAGACTAAGCAACAAAGCACTATGAGAGAGTAAGCTGCAAAGCAATACGAGAGAGTAAGCTGCAAAGCACTACGAGAGACTGAGTTGCAAAGCACTACGAGAGACTAAGTACTAAAGCTACTATGAGCTGCAAGCACTATGAGAGACTGAGCAACAAGGCACTATGAGAGACTAAGCAGCAAAGCACTATGAGAGACTAAGTAGCAAAGCACTATGATAGACTAAGTAGCAAAGCACTATGAGAGAGTAAGCTGCAAAGCAATACGAGAGACTAAGCTGCAAAGCACTACGAGAGACTAAGCTGCAAAGCAATACAAGAGACTAAGTTGCAAAGCACTACGAGAGACTAAGCAATAAAGCTACTATGAGCTGCAAAGCACTATGAAAGACTGAGCAACAATGCACTATGAGAGACTAACCAGGCAAGCACTCTGAGAGACTAAGCAACAAAGAACTACGAGAGACTAAGCATTAAAGCTACTATAAGCTGCAAAGCTCTATGAGAGACTGAGCAACAAATCACTATGAGAGACTAACCAGCAAAGCACTACGAGAGACTAAGCGGTAAAGCACAACGAGAGACTAAGCAGAAAAGCAATACGAGAGACTAAACTACAAAGCATTAAGAGAGACTAAGCTACAAAGGGCTACGAGAGAGTATGCAATAAAGCACGATGAGAGACTAAGCTACAAAGCACTATGAGAGACTAAGCAATAAAGCTACAAACCAATACGAGAGACTAAGTTGCAAAGCACTGCGAGAGACTAAGCATTAAAGCTACTATGAGCTGCAAAGCACTATGAGAGATTGAGCAACAAAGCACTATGAGAGACTAAGTAGCCAAGCACTATGAGAGATTAAGCAACAAAGCACTACGAGAGACTAAGCTACAAAGGTATACGAGAGACTAAGCTACAAAGCACTACGAGAGACTAAGTTGCAAAGCACTACAAGAGACTAAGCATTAAAGCTACTATGAGCTGCAAAGCACTATGAGAGATTGAGCAACAAAGCACCATGAGAGACTAAGCAACCAATCCCTATGAGAGACTAAGTAGCAAAGCATTATGAGTTACTAAGTAGCAAAGCACTGTGAGAGATTAAACTGCAATGGAATATGACAGACTAAGCTACAAAGCAATACAAGAGACTAAGCTACAAAGCACATCGAGGGACTAAGCTGCAAAGCACTACGAGAGACTAAGCAGTAAAGCACTTCGAGAGACGATGCAACAAAGCACTACGAGAGACTAAGATGCAAGGAAATTCGAGACGCTAAGTTGCAAAGCACTACAAGAGACTAAGCTGCAAAGCAATATGAGAGACTAAGATGCAAAGCACTACGAGAGACTAAGCAACAAAATAATACGAGAGACTATGTTGCAAAGCACTAAGAGAGACTAAGGGAAAAGCACTACGAGAGACTGTGCAACAAAGCACTACGAGAGACTAAGCTACAAAGAAATATGAGAAACTAAGTTGCAAAGCACTACGAGAGACTAAGAATTAAAGCTACTATGAGCTACAAAGCACTATGAGAGACTGAGCAACAAAGCACTATGAGAGACTAAGCAGCCAAGCACTATGAGAGATTAAGCAACAAAGCACTACGAGAGACTAAGCTGCAAAGCAATACGAGAGAGTAAGCTGCAAAGCACTACGAGAGACTAAGTTGCAAAGCACTACGAGATACTAAGTACTAAAGCTACTATGAGCTGCAAAGCACTATGAGAGACTGAGCAACAAAGCACTATCAGAGACTAAGCAGCAAAACACTATGAGAGACTAAGCAGTAAAACACTATCTAAGACTAACTAGCAAAGCACTATGGAAAGCTAATCTAGAAAGCAATATGAGAGACTAAGCTGCAAGCACTAAGAGAGACTAAGCTGCAAAGCAATACAAGAGACTAAGCTGCAAAGCACTACGAGAGACTAAGCAATAAAGCTACTATGTGCTGCAAAGCACTAAGGGAGACTGAACAACAAAGCACTATGAGAGACTAAGTAGCCAAGCAGTATGAGATACTAAGCGGAAAGGTAATACGAGAGACTAAGCTACAAAGAAATATGATAGACTAAGCAAAAAAGGACTATGAGAGAGTATGCAATAAATCACTACGAGAGACTAAGCTATAAAGCAATACGAGCAAAGCACTACGAGAGACTAACCATTAAAGCTAGTATGAGCTGCAAAGAACTATGAGAGACTGAGCAACAAAGCACTATGAGAGACTAAGCAGCCAAGCACTATGAGAGATTAAGCAACAAAGCACTACGAGAGACTAAGCTGCAAAGCAATACGAGAGAGTAAGCTGCAAAGCACTACGAGAGACTAAGTTGCAAAGCGCTACGAGATACTAAGTACTAAAGCTACTATGAGCTGCAAAGCACTATGAGAGACTGAGCAACAAAGCACTATCAGAGACTAAGCATCAAAACATTATGAGAGACTAAGCAGTAAAACACTATCTAAGACTAACTAGCAAAGCACTATGGAAAACTAATCTAGAAAGCAATATGAGAGACTAAGCTACAAGCACTAAGAGAGACTAAGCTACAAAGCAATACAAGAGACTAAGCTGCAAAGCACTACGAGAGACTAAGCAATAAAGCTACTATGTGCTGCAAAGCACTAAGAGAGACTGAACAACAAAGCACTATGAGCGACTAAGTAGCCAAGCAGTACGAGATACTAAGCGGAAAGGTAATACGAGAGACTAAGCTACAAAGAAATATGAGAGACTAAGCAGAAAAGGACTATGAGAGAGTATGCAATAAAGCACTACGAGAGACTAAGCTATAAAGCAATACGAGCAAAGCACTACGAGAGACTAACCATTAAAGCTAGTATGAGCTGCAAAGAACTATGAGAGATTGAGCAACAAAGCACTATGAGAGACTAAGCAGCGAAGCACTATGAGAGACTAAGCAACAAAGCACTACAAGAGACAAATCCGCAAAGCACTACGAGATACTAAGTTGCAATGTGCTACAAGAAACCAAGCATTAAAGCTATTATGAGCTATAAAACACTATGAGAGATTTAGCTACAAAGCACTATCAGAGACTAAGCAACCAATCACTATGAGAGGCTAAGCAGCAAAGCACTATGAGAGACTAAGTAGCAAAGCACTATGAGAGATTAAGCTGCAAAGCAATACGACAGACTAAGCTACAAAGAAATACGAGAGACTAAGCTGCAAAGCAGTACGAGAGACTAAGTTGCAAAGCACTACGAGAGACTAAGGATTAAAGCTACTATGAGCTGCAAAGCACTTTGAAAGACTAAGCTGCAAAGCAATATGGGAGACTAAGCTGCAAAGCACTACGAGAGACTAAGCTGCAAACCAATATGAGAGACTATGTTGCAAAGCACTACAAGAGACTAAGCGTTAAAGCTACTATGAGCTGCAAAGCACTATGAGAGATTGAGCAGCAAAGCACTATGAGAGACTAAGCAGCCAAGCACTATGAGAGACTCATCAACAAAGCACTATGAGAGACTAAGCTACAAAGAAATATGAGAGACTAAGCTGCAAAGCACTACGAGAGACTAAGTTGCAAATCACTACGAGAGACTAAGTTGCAAAGCACTATGAGAGACTTAGCAACCAAGCACTATAACAGACTAAGTAGCAAAGCAATATGAGAGATTAAGCAGCAAAGCACTATGATAGACTAAGCCGCAAAGCACTATGAGAGACTAAGCTGCAAATCAATACGAGAGGCTAAGATGCAAAGCAATACGAGAGTCTAAGTTGCAAAGCACTATGAGAGATTAAGCAATTAAGCTACTATGAGCTACAAAGCACTATGAGAGATTGAGCAACAAATCATTGAGTGACTAAGTAGCCAAGCACCATGACAGGCAAAGCAACAAAGCACTACAAGAGACTAAGCTACAAAGTAATACGAGAGAATAAATTGTAAAGAACTACGAGAGACTAAGCCGCAAAGCACTATGACAGACTAAGCATTAAAGCTTCTATAAGTAGCAAATCACTATGAGAGACTGAGTAACAATTCACTATGAGAGACTAAGAAACCAAGCACTAGAGAGACTAAGCAGCAAATCACTATGAGAGACTAAGTGGAAAAGCAATAGGAGAGACTAAGCTACAAAACAATATGAGAGACTAAGCTGCAAAGGACTACGAGAGAGTATGCAGTAAAGCACTATAAGAGTCTAAGCTATAAAGCAATTCAAGATATTAAGTTACAAAGCACTACGAGAGACCAAGAATTAAAGCTACTATGAGCTGCAAAGAACTATGAGAGATTGAGCAACAAAGCACTATGATAGACTAAGCAGCCAAGCACTAGGAGAGACTATGTTACAATGCACTATGAGAGACTAAGCATTAAAGCTACTATGAGGTGTAAAGCGCAATGAGAGATTCAGCAACAAAGCACTATGAGAGACTAAGCAGCCAAGAACTATGAGATACTAAGCAACAAAGCACTATGAGAGACTAAGCTGCAAAGCACTACGAGAGACTAAGCTAAAAAGCACTATGAGAGACTAACCTGCTAAGCAATAGGAGAGACTATGTTGCAAAGCACTACGGGAGACTAAGCATTAAAGCTACTATGAGCTACAAAGCACTATGAGAGACTGAGAAACAAGGCACTATGAGAGACCAAGCAGGAAAATGCTATGAGAGACTAAGAAACAAAGCACTACGAGAGACTAAGTTGCAAAGCAATACGAGAGACTAAGCTGCAAAGCACTAGAAGAGACTAAGTTGCAAAGCACTACGAGAGACTAAGCATTAAAGCTACTACGAGCTGCAAAGAACTATGAGAGACTGAGCAACAAACCTCTATGAAAGACTAAGCAGCAAAGCAGTATGATAGACTGAGTAGCAAAGCACTATGAGAGACTAAGCTGCAAAGCAACACGAGAGACTAAGATGGAAAGCACTACGAGAGTCTAAGCCACAAAGTAATATGAGAGACTAAGTTGCAAGGCACTACGAGAGACTAAGCAATAAAGCTACTATGAGCTACAAAGCACTATGAGAGATTGAGCAACAAAGCACTATGATAGACTAAGCAGCAAAGCACTATGAGAGACTAAGCAACAAAGCACTACAAGAGACTAAGCTGCAAAGCAATACGAGAGACTAAGCTACGAAGCACTACGAGAGACTAAACTGCAAAGCACTACGGGAGACTAAGTTGCAAAGGACTATGAGAGACTATGCATTAAAGCTACTATAAGCTACAAAGTACTATGAGAGACTGAGAAACCAATCACTATGAGACACTAAGCAACCAAGAACTATGAGAGACTAAGCAACAAAGCACTATGAGAGACTAAGCAGCAAAGTAGTATGAGATACTAAGCGGAAAGGCAATACGAGAGACTAAACTACAAAGCAATATGAGAGACTAAGCCGCAAAGGACTACGACAGAGTATGCTGCAAAGCAATACGACAGAGTAAGATACAAAGAAATACGAGAGACTAAGCTGCAAAGAAGTACGAGAGACTAAGCTGCAAAGCAATACTAGAGACTAAGTTGCAAAGCACTACGAGAGACTAAGGATTAAAGCTACTATGAGTTGCAAAGCACTATGAGAGACTGAGCTGCAAAGCAATATGGGTGACTAAGCTGCAAAGCACTGCGAGAGACTAAGCTGCAAACCAATACGGGAGACTAAGTTGCAAAGCACTACGAGAGACTAAGCATTAAAGCTACTATGAGCTGCAAAGCACTATGAGAGACTGAGCAACAAAGCACTATGAGAGACTAAGCAGCCAAGAACTATGAGATACTAAGCAACAAAGCACTACGAGAGACTAAGCTACAAAGCACTACGAGAGACGAAGCTACAAAGCACTATGAGAGACTAAGCTGCCAAGAAATATGAGAGACTACGTTGCAAAGCACCATGGGAGACTAACCATAAAAGCTACTACAAGCTATAAAGCACTATGAGAAACCAAGAAACAAGGCACTACTAGAGACTAAGCAGCCAAATGCTATGAGAGACTAAGAAACAAAGAACTGCGAGAGACTAAGCTGCAAAGCAATACGAGAGACTAAGCTACAAAGCACTAGAAGAGACTAAGTTGCAAAGCACTACGAGAGACTAAGCATTAAAGCTACTATGAGCTGCAAAGCACTATGAGAGACTGAGCAACAAATCTCTATGAAAGACTAAGCAGCAAAGCACTATGATAGACTGAGCAGCAAAGCACTATGAGAGACTAAGATGCAAAGCAATACGAGAGACTAAGATGCGAAGCACTACGAGAGACTAAGCTGCAAAGCAATACGAGAGACTAAGTTGCAAGGCACTACGAAAGACTAAGCAATAAAGAAACTATGAGCTATAAAGCACTATGAGAGATTGAGCAACAAAGCACTATGATAGACTAAGCAGCAAAGCACTATGAGAGACTAAGCAACAAAGCACTACAAGAGACTAAGCTGCAAAGCAATACGAGAGACTAAGCTGCAAAGCACTACGAGAGACTAAGCTGCAAAGCACTACGGGAGACTAAGTTGCAAAGGACTATGAGAGACTAAGCATTAAAGCTACTATAAGCTACAAAGCACTATGAGAGACTGAGAAACCAATCACTATGAGACAGTAAGCAACCAAGCACTATGAGAGACTAAGTAGCAAAGCACTATGAGAGACGAAGCAGGAAAGTAGTACGAGATACTAAGCGGAAAGGCGGTACGAGAGACTAAGCTACAAAGAAATATGAGAGACTAAGCTGCAAAGGACTACGAGAGAGTATGCAATAAAGCACTACGAGAGACTAAGCTATAAAGCAGTACGAGAGACTAAGTTGCAAAGCACTACGAGAGACTAACAATTAAAGCTAATATGACCTGCAAAGCACTATGAGAGATTGAGCAACAAAGCACTATGAGAGACTAAGCAGCCAAGCACTATGAGATACTAAGCAGCAAAGCACTACAAGAGACTAAGTTGTAAAAAAATACAAGAGAGTAAGCTGCAAAGCACTATGAGAGAGTAAGTTACAAAGCACTACGAGAGACTAAGTACTAAAGCTACTATGAGCTGCCAAGCACTATGAGAGACTGAGCAACAAAGCACTATGAGAGACTAAGTAGTAAAGCATTTTGAGAGACTAAGCAATAAAGCACTATGATAGAATAAGTAGCAAAGCACTATGAGAGACAAAGCTACAAATCAATACAAGAGACTAAGCTGCAAAGCAATACAAGAGACTAAGTTGCAAAGTACTACGAGAGACTAAGCATTAAAGCAATAAGAAAGACTAAGTTGCAGAGCACTATGAGAGACTAAGCATTAAAGCAACTATGAGCTACAAAGCACTACGAGAGACTGAGCAACAAATCACTATGAGAGACTAAGTAGCCACGCACTATGAGAGACTAACTAGCAAAGCACTATGAGAGACTAAGCAGCAAAGCAATATGAAAGACTAAGCTGCAAAGCACTGCTAGAGACTAAGTTGCAAAGCACTACTAGAGACTAAGCATTAAAGCTATTATGAGCTACAAAGCACTATGAGAGACTGAGAAACAAAGCACTATAAGAGACTAAGCAACAAAGCACTATGAGAGACTAAGCATCAAAGCAATATGAAAGACTAAGCTGCAAAGTAATACGAGAGACTAAGCTGCAAAGCACTCTGACAGACTAAGCATTAAAGCTATTATGGGCAGCAAAGCACTATGAGAGAGTAAGCAGCCAAACACTATGAGAGACTAAGCAGCCAACCAGTGTGAGAGACTAAGAAACCAAGCAATATGAGAGACTAAGTTGTAATGCACTACGAGAGAGTAAGCAACAAAGCACTATGAGACACTAAGCAGCAAAGCACTACGACAGACTAAGCAGCAAAGCACCATGAGAGACTATGTAGAAAAGCATTATGAGAGACAACACTACAAAGCAATATGAGAGACTAAGTTGCAAAGCACTATGATAGACAAAGCATTAAAGCTACTATGAGATGCAAAGCACTATAAGAGACTGAGCAATAAAGCACTATGAGAGACTAAGGAGCCAAGCACTATGAGAGACTAAGCAACAAAGTACTAAGAGAGAGTAAGCTACAAAGCAATACGATAGACTAAGCTGCAAAGCACTACGAGAGACTAAGTTGCAAAGCACTATGAGAGACTAAGCATTAAAGCTACTATGAGTTGCAAAGGACTATGAGAGACTGAGAAACAAAGCACTATGAGAGACTAAGCAACCAAGCACTATGAGAGACTAAGCAACAAAGCACTATTAGAGACTAAGCAGCAAAGCACTATGAGAGATTAAGCTTCAAAGCAATATGAGAGACTAAGCTGCAAATAAATATGAGAGACTAAGCTGCAAAACCATATGAGAGACTAAGTTGCAAAGCACTACGAGAGACTAAGCATTAAAGCTAGTATGAGCTGCAAAGCACTATGAGAGACTGAGCAACAAAGCACTATGAGAGACTAAGCAACCAAGAACTATGAGAGACTAAGCAACAAAGCACTACGAGAGACTAAGCTGCAAAGAAATACAAGAGACTAAGCTGCAAAGCACTACGAAAGACTAAGCAGCAAAGCACTACGAGAGACTATATAGCAAAGCACTACGAGAGACTAAGCTCCAAAGCACTACAAGAGACTAAGCAACAAAGCACTATGAGAGACTGAGCAGCCAAGCACTATGAGAGACTGAGCTACAAAGCACTCCGAGAGACTAAGTTGCAAAGCACTACGAGAGACTAAGCATTAAAGCTACTATGAGCTGCAGAGCAATATGAGAGATTGAGCAACAATGCACTGTGAGAGACTAAGAAAACAAGCACTATGAGAGACTATGCAACAAAGCACTATGAGAGACTAAGCTGCAAAACAATACAAGAGACTAAGCTACAAAGCACTGCGAGAGACTAAGCTGCAAAGCAATACGAGAGACTAAGTTGCAAAGCACTATGAGAGACTAAGCAATAAAGGTACTATGAGCTACAAAGCACTATGAGAGACTGAGCAACAAAGCACTAGGAGAGACTAAGCTACAAAGCACTATGAGAGACTAAGCTACAAAGCAATACGAGAGACTAAGCTACAAAGAACTAGGAGAGACTAGGTTGCAAAGAACTATAAGAGACAAAGCTACTATGAGCTGCAAAGCACTACAAGAGACAAAGCTACTATGAGCTACAAAGCACTATGAGAGACTGAGCAACGAAGCACTATGAGAGACTAAGCAGCAAAGCACTATGATATACTGAGCAGCAAAGCACTATGAGAGACTAAGCTATAAAGCAATACGAGAGACTATGCTGCAAAGCACTACGAGAGACTAAGCTGCAAAGTAATACAAGAGACTAAGTTTCAAAGCACTATGAGAGATTAAGCAATAAAGCTAGGATGAGCTACAAAGCACTATGAGAGATTGAGAAAGAAAGCACTATAAGAGACTAAGCAGCAAAGCACTATGAGAGACTAAGCAACAAAGCACTACGAGGGACTAAGCTGCAAAGCAATACGAGAGACTAAGCTGCAAAGCACTACGAGAGACTAAGTTGCAAAGCACTATGAGAGACATGGCATTAAAGCTACTCTAAGCTGCAAAGCATTATGAGAGACTGAGCAACAAATCACTATGAGAGACTAAGCAACGAAGCACTGTGAGAGACTAAGTAGCAAAGCACTTTGAGAGACTAAGCAGCAAAGCACTACGAGGTACTAAGCAGTAAAGCAATACGATAAACTAAGCTACAAAGCAATACGATAGACTAAGCTGAAAAGGACTATGAGAGAGTATGCAGTAAAGCAGTACGAGAGACTAAGATATAAAGGAATACGAGAGACTAAGTTACAAAGCACTACGAGAGACTAACCATTAAAGCTACTATGAGCTGCGAAGCACTATGAGAGATTGAGCAACAAAGCACTATGAGAGACTAAGCAGCCAAGCAGTATGAGGCACTAAGCTACAAAGCAATATGAAAGACTAAGCTGCAAAGCACTACAAAAGAGTATGTTGCAAAGCGCTACAAGAGACTAAGCATTAAAGCTACTATGAGCTGCAGAGCACTATGAGAGATTGAGAAACAAAGCACTATGAGAGACTAAGCAACCAATCACTATGAGAGACTAAGCAGCAAAGCCGTATGAGAGACTAAGTAGCAAAGCACTATGAGAGATTAAGCTGCAAAGCAATACGAGAGACTAAACTGCAAAGCACTAGAAGAGACTATGTTCCAAAGCATTATGAGAGACTAAGCATTAAAGCTACTATGAGCTGCAAAGCACTATGAGAGTCTGAGCAACAAAACTCTATGAAAGACTAAGCAGCAAAGCACTATGAGAGACTAAGCTGCAAAGCAATATGAGAGACTAAGATGCAAAGCACTACGAGAGACTAAGTTGGAAAGCAATACGAGAGACTAAATTGCAAGGCACTACGAGAGACTAAGCAATAATCCACTATGAGCTACAAAGCACTATGAGAGATTGAGCAACAAAGCACTATGACAGACTAAGCAGTAAAGCACTATGAGAGACTAAGCAACAAAACACTAGAAGAGACTAAGCTGCAAAGCAATACGAGAGACTAAGTGCGAAGCAGTACGAGAGACTAAGCTGCAAAGCACTACGGGAGACAAAGTTGCAAAGGACTATGAGAGACTAAGATGCAAAGCACTACGGGAGACAAAGTTGCAAAGGACTATGAGAAACTAAGCATTAAAGCTACTATAAGCTACAAAGCACTATGAGAGACTGAGAAACCAATCACTATGAGACACTATGCAACCAAGCACTATGAGAGACTAAGCAACAAAGCACTATGAGAGACTAAGCAGCAAAGCAGTACGAGATACTAAGCAGAAAGGCAATATGAGAGACTAAACTACAAAGCAATATGAGAGACTAAGCTGCAAAGGACTACGAGAGAGTATGCAATAAAGCACTACGAGAGACTAAGCTATAAAGCAATACGAGAGACTAAGTTGCAAAGCACTATGAGAGGCTAACCATTAAAGCTACTATGAGCTGCAAAGAACTATGATAGATTGAGTAACAAAGCACTGTGAGAGACTAAGCAGCCAAGCACTATGAGAGACGAAGCAACAAAGCACTACAAGAGACAAAGCTGCAAAGCAATACAAGAGACTAAGCTGCAAAGCACTACGAGATACTAAGTTGCAAAGCGCTAGAAGAAACCAAGCATTAGAGCTATTATGAGCTACAAAACACTATGAGAAATTGAGCAACAAGGCACTATCAGAGACTAAGCAACCAACCACTATGAGAGGCCAAGCAGCAAAGCACTATGAGAGACTAAGTAGCATAGCACTATGAGAGACTAAGCTCCAAAGCAATACGATAGACTAAGATACAAAGAAATACGAGCGACTAAGTTGCAAAGCAGTACGAGAGACTAAGCTGCAAAGCAATACGAGAGACTAAGTTGCAAAGAACTACAAGAGACTAAGGATTAAAGCTACTATGAGCTGCAAAGCACTACGAGAGACTAAGCTACAAAGCAATATGGGAGACTAAGCTACAAAGCGCTACGAGAGACTAAGCTGCAAACCAATACGAGAGACTAAGTTGCAAAGCACTACGAGAGACTAAGCGTTAAAGCTACTATGAGCTGCGAAGCACTATGAGAGACTAAGAAACAAAGCACTATGAGAGACTAAGTAGCCAAGCACTATGAGAGACTCAGCAACAAAGCACTACGAGAGACTAAGCTACAAAGCAATACGAGAGACTCAGCTGTAAAGCACTACGAGAGACTAAGCTGTAAAGCACTACGAGAGAGTGAGTTGTAAAGCACTATGAGAGACTTAGCAACCAAGCACTATGATAGACTAAGTAGCAAAGCACTATGAGAGATTAAGTAGCAAAGCACTATGATAGACTAAGCAGCAAAGCACTATGAGAGACTAAGCTGCAAAGCAATACGAGAGGCTAAGTTGTAAAGCACTACAAGAGACTAAGCTGCAAAGCAATACGAGAGTCTAAGTTGCGAAGCACTACGAGAGATTAAGCAATTAAACTACTATGAGCTGCAAAGCACTATGAGAGATTGAGCAACAAACCACTGAGGGACTAAGCAGCCAAGCACCATGGGAGACAAAGAAACAAAGCACTAAGAGAGACTAAGCTACAAAGCAATACGAGAGACTAAATTGTAAATAACTACGAGAGACTAAGCTGCAAAGCACTATGAGAGACTAAGCATTAAAGCTACTATAAGCTACAAAGCAGTATGAGAGACTGAGCAACAAATCACTATGAGAGACTAAGCAACCAATCTCTAGAGAGACTAAGAAGCAAAGCACTATGAGAGACTAAGCAGCAAATCACTATGAGAGACTAAGTGGAAAAGAAATACGAGAGACTAAGCTACAAAACAATACGAGGGACTAAGCTGCAAAGGACTACGAGAGAGTATGCAGTAAAGCACTATAAGAGACTAAGCTATAAAGTAATTCGAGATACTAAGTTACAAAGCACAACGAGAGACCAAGAATTAAAGCTACTATGACCTGCAAAGCACTATGAGAAATTGAGCAACAAAGCACTATGAGAGACTTAGCAGCTAAGCACTATGAGAGACTAAGCAACAAAGCACTACAAGAGACTAAGCTACAAAGCAAGATGAGAGACTAAGCTGCAAAGCACTAGGAGAGACTATGTTACAAAGCACTACGAGAGACTAAGCATTAAAGCTACTATGAGCTGCAAAGCACTATGAGAGACTGAGCAACAGAGCACTATGAGAGACTAAGTAGCAAAGCATTATGAGAGACTAAGGAACAAAGCACTATGATAGACTAAGCATCAAAGCACTATGAGAGACTAAGTTGCAAAGCAATACGAGAGACTAAGTTGCAAAGAAATACAAGAGACTAAGCTGCAAAGCAATACGAGAAACTAACATGCAAAGCACTACGAGAGACTAAGCAATAAAGCTATTATGAGCTGCCAAGCACTATGAGAGACAGAGCAACAAACCATTATGAGAGACTAAGAAGAAAAGCACTATGAGAGACTAAGCAACAAAGCACTACGAGAGACTAAGCTGCAAAGCAATATGATAGACTAGGCTGCAAAGCACTAAGAGAGACTAAGCTGCAAAGCACCATGAGAGACTACGTTGAAAAGCACTATGAGAGACTCAGCACTAAAGCTACTATAAGCTGTAAAGCACTATGAGAGACTGAGCAACAAATCACTATGAGAGACTAAGCAACCAAGCACTATGAGAGACTAAGCAGCAAAACACTATGACTGACTAAGCAGCAAAGAACTATGAGAGACTAAGAAGCAAAGCACTACGAGAGACTAAGCGGAAAAGAAATACGAGAGACTAAGCTACAAAGAAATATGAGAGACTAAGCTGCAAAGGACAATGTGAGAGTATCCAGTAAAGCACTATAAGAGACTAAGCTACAAAGCAATACGAGAGAATAAGTTGCAAAGCACTACGAGGGACTAACCATTAAAGCTACTATGAGCTGCAAAGCGTTATGAGAGATTGAGCAACAAAGCACTATGAGAGACTAAGCAGCCAAGCACTATGAGAGACTGAGCAACAAAGCACTACGAGAGACTAATATGCAAAGAAATACGAGGGACTAAGTTGCAAGGCACTACGAGAGACTAAGCTGCAAAGCACTACGAGAGACTAAATTGCAAAGCACTATGAGAGACTAAGCATTAAAGCTACTATAAGATGCAAAGCACTACGAGAGATTGAGCAACAAATCAATATGAGAGACTAAGTGGCAAAGCACTATGAGAGACTAAGTTGCAAAGCACTACGAAAGACTAATCATTAAGGCTACTATGAGCTACAAAGCACTATGAGAGATAGAGCAACAAAGCACTATGAGAGACTAAACAGCCAAGGACTATGAGAGACTAAGCAACCAAGCACTACGAGTGACTAAGCTGTAAAGCAATACGAGAGACTAAGCTGTAAAGTACTATGAGAGACTAAGTTGCAAAGCACTATGAGTGATTGAGCAACAAATTATTATGAGAGACTAAGCCACCAAGCACTATGAGAGACTAAGCTACAAAGGACTACGAGAGAGTATGCAGTAAAACACTACGAGAGACTAAGCTACAAAGCAAGACGAGAGAATAAGTTACAAAGCACTACGAGAGACTAACCATTAAAGCTACTATGAGCTGCAAAGCACTATGAGAGGTTGAGCAAAAAAGCACTATGAGAGACTAAGCAGCGAAGCACTATGAGAGGCTGAGCAACAAAGCACTATGAGAGACTAAGAAGCAAAGCAATACGAGAGACTAAGCTGCAAAGCACTACGAGAGACCAAGCTGCAAAGAAATATGAGAGACTAAGCTGCAAAGCAATACAAGAGACTAGGCTGCAAAGCACTACGGGAGGCTGCAAACCACTACGAGAGACTAAGATGAATGGCCAACGCATAATAGCAAAGGACAGATAGCCTGATTTTTTGAAGCAGTTGCCCCCAGCGCAGCATTAGATAGATATTTTTACATTACTTGCAAGAGAAGTTAGGTTAATTGCATTTATTTCCTCCGATCTTCTATCAGATCTATTTTTGTAGATATTTTGTCTATAAATACAGCCCTGAACAATGTAACAAGGGTTGGTGGGTTGATTGGTTGATCTCTCACTTGAGATTTGCGTTGTAAACGTTAAGAACTTCTGTAATCAAAGATTGCTGGAATGTTTGCATCTGAACTGGTTGGTTATGCTTTTAATGGCTAAAGAGCTTGGTACGGAATTCTCGTGCTTGCTGATGGTTCAATAAGTCTTTCCTCCCTCTGTTTATCAGTTTATATGTAGCTGTATCATCTATATATCATAATCTAAGTTGCAGGAAGAAGGAATAGATCAGAACTGGTTTTCATGCCCTCTGTGCTCAATTCTTGTAACTTCTCTATGTTTTCCTCTGAAACAGTGAAGAATATGCATTCTTAATTGAACATGTTTAAGCTATTTCCTTTCACATATGAATGTTGTTTAGGAATTATTCATTTCCCTATTCAGCCTTCATCCGTTTTCCCTCTTTGGCCGGATGAGAGAATTCTTAAGTGCCTCTCATCCCCTGACCTCCATTTCATCCTTGTTCCAGCATAAATCATTGTGCCATGTGTATCTATCATGCTCCATATTCCTCTCTCATGCCAAAGAAAACACACCCTTTAGTTCACATTCATTGACTCCATGCCCAATGGTTTGAACTTCTTACACTTTGCATGCCACAACTCTGCTTGAATAGATCAACCATCCCACCAATCTAAATCAAAATCCATGTGCATCATATCTAGCCTAAAATCATCCCTTAAACAAAGCTAAAACCCAAAGAGAGAGCCCTCTCTGACTGCTGGTAGGTTAGGACCTGTAGTCCAAAGCTTGGTTTGTGGTTACCTCGGCCGTATTCCCTTAGGAGTCAAAGGGAACAACCTGAGTGTTAACATCTACTATGAGCTGCAAAGCACTATGAGAGACTGAGCAACAAAGCACTATGAGAGACTAAGCAGCCAAGCACTAGGAGAGACTAAGTAGCAAAGCACTATGAGAGACTAAGTAGCAAATCACTATGAGAGATTAAGGGGCAAAGCAATACGAGAGACTAAGCCGCAAAGCAATACGACAGACTAAGCTGCAAAGCACTACGAGAGACTAAGTTGTAAAGAAATACAAGAGACTAAGTTGTAAAGTACTATGAGAGACTAAGCATTAAAGCTACTATGAGCTACAAAGCACTTGGAGAGACTGAGCAACAAAGCACTACGAGAGACTAAGCAGCCAACCACTATGAGAGACTAAGCAACAAATCACTACGAGATACTAAGCTACAAAGCAATACGAGAGACTAAGCTGAAAAGCACTGCGAAAGACTAAGCTGCAAAGCACTACGAGAGATTAAGTTGCAAAACACTATAAGAGACTTAGCAACAAAGCACTATGAGAGACTAAGCAGTGAAGCACAATGAGAGACTAAGCAACAAAGCACTACGAGAGTCTAAGCTGCAAAGTAATACGAGAGACTAATTGGAAAAGCAATACGAGAGACTAACCTACAAAGCACTACGAGAGAGTAAGTTGAAAAGCACTACGAGAGGAGACTAAGCATCAAAGCTACTATGAACTGCAAAGCAATACGAGAGGCTAAGATGCAAAGCAATACGAGATGCTAAGCTGTAAAGCAATACGAGAGACTAAGTTGCAAAGCACTACGAGAGACTAAGCATTAAAGCAATACGAGAGACTAAGTTGCAGAGTAGTATGAGAGACTAAGCATTAAAGTAACTATGAGCTACAAAGCACTATGAGAGACTGACCAACAAATCACTATGAGAGACTAAGTAGCCACGCACTATGAGAGACTAAGCAGCAAAAAACTATGAGAGACTAAGCAGCAAAGCAATATGAAAGACTAAGCTGCAAAGCACTGCTAGAGACTAAGTTACAAAGCACTACTAGAGACTAAGCATTAAAGCTACTATGAGCTACAAAGCACTATGAGAGACTGAGCAACAAAGCACTATAAGAGACTAAGCAACAAAGCACTATGAGAGACTAAGCATCAAAGAAATATGAAAGACTAAGCTGCAAAGTAATACGAGAGACTAAGCTGCAAAGCACTCCGAGAGACTAAGCATTAAAGCTATTATGGGCAGCAAAGCACTATGAGAGAGTAAGCATCCAAGCACTATGAGAGACTAAGCAACCAAGCAGTGTGAGAGACTAAGAAACCAAGTAATATGAGAGACTAAGTTGTAATGCACTACGAGAGACTAAGCAACAAAGCACTATGAGACACTAAGCAGCAAAGCACTACGACAGACTAAGCGGCAAAGCACCATGAGAGACTATGTAGAAAAGCATTATGAGAGACAACGCTGCAAAGCAATATGAGAGACTAAGTTGCAAAGCACTATGACAGACAAAGCTTTAAAGCTATTATGAGATGCAAAGCACTATAAGAGACTGAGCAATAAAGCACTATGAGAGACTAAGCAGCCAAGCACTATGAGAGACTAAGCAAAAAAGTACTAAGAGAGAGTAAGCAACAAAGAAATAAGATAGACTAAGCTGCAAAGCACTACGAGAGACTAAGTTGCAAAGCACTATGAGAGACTAAGCATTACAGCTACTATGAGTTGCAAAGGACTATGAGAGACTGAGCAACTAAGCACTATGAGAGACTAAGCAACAAAGCACTATCAGAGACTAAGCAACAAAGAACTATAAAAGACTAAGTAGCAAAGCACTATGACAGATTAAGCTTCAAAGCAATATGAGAGACTAAGCTACAAAGAAATATGAGAGACTAAACTGCAAAACCATAGGAGAGACTAAGTTGCAAAGCACTATGAGAGACTAAGCATTAAAGCTACTATGAGCTGCAAAGCACAATGAGAGACTGAGCAACAAAGCACTATGAGAGACTAAGCAACCAAGAACTATGAGATACTAAGCGACAAAACACTACGAGAGACTAAGCTACAAAGAAATACAAGAGAGTAAGCTGCAAAGCACTACGAAAGACTAAGCAGCAAAGCACTATGAGAGACTATATAGCAAAGCACTACGAGAGACTAAGCTCAAAAGCACTACGAGAGACTAAGAAACAAAGCACTATGAGAGACTAAGCAGCCAAGCACTATGAGGGACTGAGTAACAAAGCACTACGAGAGAATAAGCTACAAAGAAATACGAGAGACTAAGTTGTAAAGAACTACGAGAGACTAAGTTGCAAAGCACTACGAGAGACTAAGCATTAAAGCTACTATGAGCTGCAGAGCAATATGAGAGATTGAGCAACAAAGCACTGTGAGAGACTAAGAAAACAAGCACTATGAGAGACTACGCAGCAAAGCACTATGAGAGACTAAGCTGCAAAACAATACAAGAGACTAAGCTACAAAGCACTGCGAGAGACTAAGCTGCAAAGCAATACGAGAGACTAAGTTTCAAAGCACTATGAGAGACTGAGCAATAAAGGTACTATGAGCTGCAATGCACTATGAGAGACTGAGCAACAAAGCACTAGGAGAGACTAAGCTACAAAGCACTACGAGAGACTAAGCTACAAAGCAATATGAGAGACTAAGCTACAAAGAACTAGGAGAGACTAGGTTGCAAAGCACTACAAGAGATAAAGCTACTATGAGCTGCAAAGCACTATGAGAGACTGAGCAACGAAGCACTATGAGAGACTAAGCAGCAAAGCACTATGATATACTGAGCAGCAAAGCACTATGAGAGACTAAGCTACAAAGCAATACGAGAGACTGTGCTGCAAAGCACTACGAGAGACTAAGCTGCAAAGTAATACAAGAGACTAAGTTTTAAAGCACTATGAGAGATTAAGCAATAAAGCTAGGATGAGCTACAAAACACTATGAGAGATTGAGAAAGAAAGCACTATAAGAGACTAAGCAGCAAAGCACTATGAAAGACTAAGCAATAAAGCACTACGAGGGACTAAGCTGCAAAGCACTACGAGAGACTAAGCTGCAAAGCACTACGAGAGACTAAGTTGCAAAGCACTATGAGAGACATGGCATTAAAGCTACTATAAGATGCAAAGCATTATGAGAGACTGAGCAACAAATCACTATGAGAGACTAAGCAACCAAGCACTGTGAGAGACTAAGTAGCAAAGCACTTTGAGAGACTAAGCAGCAAAGCACTACGAGAGACTAAGCGGTAAAGCAATACGATAAACTAAGCTACAAAGCAATACGATAGACTAAGCTACAAAGGACTATGAGAGAGTATGCAGTAAAGCAGTACGAGAGACTAAGATATAAAGGAATTGTTGAAATTTGGTACCGGAGGACAGGTTGTTCCCTTAGGCTTTGATCTTTGGCCTAGGGAAAAGTGTCCAAAAGATTTTAATTTTTCTCCTAAAGTGACTTTATAATTTTTATAAAGTTAAAATCTAATTTAAAAGTGACTTTAAGTGATAAAGTTACTAAGTCTAATTTTAAAGTGACTTTTATAAAGTCAATGAAAAATTAGAAAGGAAAAGTGACTTTGGAAATAAATGACTAAGTGGGTCTTTATTAAAGTGGGTGAATTAAAAAATAGAAAGTGAGATTTAAATGTGCATTTAATCTCAGCCATTGATCTAAATCTATTTCAGCCATTGGATTTAGAGATCACCAAAAAGTCACTTGGAATTATATTAAAGGAGGAAAATGAGGAAAAGATCATTCATTCTTTCATGAGCAGATTGGGAGAAGGAGAGCAAGAGAGAGGGAGATTTCTGGACAAGAAGGAGAAAGAGGCAGCAGTTTGGCACACATACCAGGCAGCTCTTCAGCAAAATCAGAACAACAGAAAGACAAGCAGAACAGTAGCAAGAACAAGCAGAAAAAAAGCTGATTTTTTTGCTGAAAACTGAAAAGTTTCCAGGTGGTCTGTTGGGCTGAAAACGGATAAGTTTGCTTGCTAAAAAAAAAAATTTATTTTGCTGTAATTTTTGCTGAAAGTTTCTTGCTATAAAAAGACATTTTTCAGAAATAAAGAAGAGCTCTCAAACTGGTTTTCCCCAAGAGTTGTAGGGGGTTTTTCCAGGGTCACATTGACCAAGTGTTTTAATGTGTTTTAATGGTTGTTTATTACTGCTGATTTTTATTTTTGCAATTTCCAGCATTCTGTAAAATTTCCAGAATTTGTGTTTTCAGCAAATTTATTTTTTTCAGCATGTTGAATGTATGGTTATGGGAAATGGCATTTAACTACATGGGAGAAATAAGGAGAAACTGAAAACCGGGGTGGGAAACAGAAATTTTACAGAGGAAGAGCGAGATGAAGAAATAGGCAAAGAAGATGAGGGATCAACTTTAGGATCAACATGAGCTTAATGTTTTTTAGGTGGAGGAGAACTCGGTTGAAAAGTAGTTTCGACACTCAGAATCACTGAGGTCAAAAACAACCAAAATAGCAGACTAATGGTCAATTCAGGAAGGGACAACGTCGTCATATAAGGAGCACTAGTATTTCCAAAAAATAGAAAAGGACTAGGCTTCCCATGAGAGGGGTTTCCTTGACTGGTAGAGTCAGGAAATGTTGCCATTGGTATCAACCTAAGATCTACTATGGAGTATTTCCACAAGAAGGATGTTTTTCTGTGGTCAATTAATTTTAGAATTTGAAACAAAAATTTTCCTTTTCAGGTTTTAAGAGTCGAGAAAAGGACGAAAAGGTGACTCTAGTTTCTTTCATTTTTTTAGCGAGCTTGAAAGGGCAAGTGCTCGATGATCTTTTCAAATTTAGGGAGTCATAAAAGATCTAAATGACTACTCAAATAACTCTAGGAAAAAGGAGTACCAAGTAACCGTGAACTGCAATATACACCTCAACAAATAAATTTACCAAGGAGTTGACACACATGCAAAAAATTTTCCCGGATGTTGTGTTCGGTGTATCACGTTTACATGGCTGCAGACTTGGCTTCCTATGGATAAATGTTTGCAACCTATGGGGGTCTCCCTTTATATAATTGACGATACGAGGAGCACAAGTCTATGCTAGTGATGTCTAATGCAAGAGCAAATGACAGTTGCTAAGTTTTAAAGACACCCGAACACGTCTCTAGCCTAGACCACTAAGTATCAGGTGCTAATGTTTCAAATTATCCTTAGATGAATTGATAGATTTTAAATTTTATCTTCAATTATTTTTCAGTTTTGGGCTCAAAACTATGTCACCTGAACACTTATGATGCAACTATATGAGAATAAAATCTTTCATTTTAATGAAAGATAGACTAATCAAGGGGAGAATTTTCAATCAATAATGCATCAAACAAAATGCGTCATGCAAAATTCCTTCCACCAACTTTCACTTTCATTTTCCAAATGCAAAATGTGAAAATGAAATCTAATCTTCCATTTCACTAAATGCAATGCCAAAGGTAAAAATGCTTCCCACTTTTCACTATCCTAAATGCAACTTTTCGAAAGCAAAATGATTTTGACTTTACAAAGAATCGCTTATATGAATTATGCTTTTATTTTCATTTTGAATGATTTGATGCACCTAATACATTTTTTTAGCTTTCAATCATCGAAAAATGTCATTTATTCTTAATGATGAATCTCAAAAAATAACTTCTCAATGCAACTAATCTAATGCATTTTCACGAAAAGTAAATTTCAAAATACAAGCTAAAAGAGATGCAAAACAATGTTTTCAATGATTTTGATAGAAAACAACCCAATCAATCAACAAAATAAGCATCTCAACGACACCAATAAGCAGCAAGGAATGACCAATGACTAGAAACCCTAGAATTCAGTCAGATTTCACTTTGAAGCCAACGAGAAAAATTTTGAAAATTATTCAAGGCAATCAGTCAAAACATTGATAAATCCAAGCATATAGGATGGGAAAAGACCTTAGGGTTCAAGACACACTGGATTATGAGGAAGAGATCTTAAAAATTATCACAGTCAAGGATCATCACTACTTTGCATAGGCAAACCTGTGATGGCATCACTACTTTGTATAGAAAAAGTAGTGACGATTTCAGCACAACCCAAAAATGAAGGAATTTTTTTTCTCGTAAAGGTAAAAAATCATGATAATCGCGACTGTAAAGGTAAAAATGCAATGCCATCGTGACTGTAAAGGGTAAACCCATGGTGGGCGAGGAATATGGGAAAAAACCAAAAATATTCCAAGAAACAATCCATACTTAAAACTCTAAGGAAGTAATCAGTGATGATATAAACCCAGAATGATGCAGATAAGCCAAGAAATCAACGGTTGGTCAAACTAGATAAACGATCAGGGTGAAAGATTGGATGGAATGGGTCATAGGCTCCCTAGTGGAGTCACCATTTTGTTGACGAGGTCAATCCTCTTTGCGGACAAAGATGATCCCTCTAGCCCAATGAGTGGGTCTAGCAACTAAAGAGACAATCAACTAGACATCTTCCTAGATTATAATTGAAAAGTAGAACAAGAGAGGTAGCCTACCTTGCTCTGATGCTAATCCGATTTCCTTTGTTGAGATCCTCGAACCACTTGTGTCACAGACTTGTTCTTGCTTCTTCCAACTCTTATGTACTTGCACAAGTGAACAAGAGACAACAAAACATGCCAAAACCAATAGAAAATCCAATAATAACCTATTTAGCTTATCAAGGAATGCCAAACCATGACATACATCAACATATCTATTTTGGGAAGATGGACTGGAAGTTGTATTATTATTTAAAGAATAAAGGGGAAGCTTACAACCATAGCCTTGATGTTGAAAGGATCTCCTTGAGTGGTAATCCAAGTCCAAGCCAAGAAAATCTCCAACGATCCTTCTATAAGTCTAAAGAATAGCCTCTAAGAAAAAGCTCAGGATAGGCGTGCAAATGGACATAGATCAACCCAACCTCTAACCTAACCAACCATTTGGGGATGGGAGAGGATGAAATTATAGACTGGGAAAGGGATTTAGGACTTCTCCAAAGATAGGATTAGGCCCACATCTTAAGGAGGTAGCTCATAAGGGTGAGACAAAGAGGTCAAATTAGGAGGATTCGACCTCATCTATGCAAAACCACCTCTAGCGCACTGCTCTGGAAGCTTCTAAATCATGAAGCTTCTCATCCTCTTTGGGAAAACTTCCTTTTTGAGACCATCATGAGTATGAGAGAGAACAGAGAGATGCCATTGCTAGCTTAATAAGGTGCAACATGCGATCATTGCAATTTCAAGCTTCATAAGAGCGATGATTCTCATTTTAGGGTTTCGTGAGCCATTTCTTTAGGGAAAGCTCTAGATATTTTCCAAGCAAAGTTAAAGGGGGGAACTGAGTTATATACATTGATGAGTATATTGTATAATGATCATGTTTTGGGCACTTCATGGTATGTCACAAGGAAGTGCAGAAGGCATGACAAAATGTTGTGTAACAGTACTCCAAGGGCTGATGATCCGTATGGATGATGGTCTCCTTTCCAATCAGGTAGTGTTTTCACTTCTTTACACTCTGAACCAAGGCGTACAACTTCCTGTCGTACGTGGGATAATTCACAATAGCCTGGGAGAAAGTCTTCGAATGGTAACATACAGGCTTCCTTCGTTGCATCAATACAATGCCTATGGCATATCCGTTAGCATCTGTTTCAATGTTAAAAGGTTGTTGAAGGTCTGATAAGGCTAGCACTAGTGTTGTGATGATCTTCTCTTTGAGCGTGTCGAGGGATTTCTATTTCTTTCCTCCCCACTGAAAGGCCTGCTTCACACTTGGCAATGCGTGTAAGGGGGCTATAATAACAGATAAGTTTGTCGTGAACCTTCTCCAATACTGTACCGCACCCAAAAAGCTTTGAACCTTTGTAACATTTGTGGGCTCAAGCCACTTCATAATCACATCTACTTTAGATGGATCTATTTTTAATTGCCCATTATCGACTATGTGACCTAAATAAACCATAGAGGTCTTCCAAAACTCACACTTTGACAACTTTACATACAAATTTTCATTTTTCAAAACATCAATCACTTTCTTCACATGACATACATGTTCATCCCATGTCCTACTATAAATGAGAATATTGTCCAAATATACAAGCACAAAATTATCAATAAAAGGCCTAAACTGATCATTCATTACCATCACAAACATGTTGGGAGCATTGCACAGTCTGAATGGCCTACCATCCATTCAAACAACCCCTACTTGGTTTTGAATGTAGTCTTCCAAATGTCTTGTTCTACAACTCTAACCTAGTGATATCCACTACGCAAATCCAGTTTTGTAAAATAGACGACATTTTTTAACTGGTCTAATAATTCATCAATGTGAGGGAGAGGGTATCGATTCTTCACCATATTTTTTTTTAGTTCCCTGTAGTCTACGCACATTCTCCATGTGCTGTCTTTCTTTGGCATGAGTATGATCGGTAATTTGCACTGAGAAGAACTAAATCTAATGACCCCTTGACTTAGAAATTCCTGCACCTATTTCTTGATCTCCTCCATCTCTATAGAAGCCATCATGTACATGCCAATATTTAGTAAAGGAGCATCCTGTTGTAAATGGATCTCATGTTGGATTTCCCATTTTGGGGGAAATCCTCTCGGTTCCTGAAACAATCCATCATAGTTAGAAATAATTTCTAACAATTCTTTCTTACGATCAGGATCACAACCTTTCAAAGCATCAGTCATCTCAGCCTCTTCCGCTCTAACCACCATGAGCAGGCACCCTTTACTAGAATTAAATAGTCATTTAATCTGTCCTGCACTTGCAAGGCTAGCACTAACTTTCGTACGATGAACTCTGACTATATATTCTACCCTGTCCTTCATGAGGTGGTATTTATTTTCGTGCTGAAAGGAAACTGCCTTTCTGTCATATAGATACAGAATTTCCAAGATAATTCCATAGATATCCAAAGGCAAAACATCTAACTCTACCTCATCAACTAATTTGGAAGCAATAACAAATATGGCCCTACACTACTTGGTTACTTGTAATTTTTCTTTATTTCTTACCCAAACAAGTGGGTATGGACTCAGATGAGGTTTAGTTTCAAGGCCTAATTTTTTCACTAAGGACTGAGATTAAATTTTCTTGGGAACTCGAATCGAACATAGTTTCCACCTTTGTGTGTTTTATAATAACCCTAATGTGGAATAATTCAATTCTCTTTTGCTCATTTCTTATAGGTTCATTAAAATAACTAGTATTTGCAATTGAATCATAATTATTATTAATAGAAAGAGTACCTCTTGTGCCCACGGCTGTGATCAATGTCTCTTCATTAGAATCTGATCCAAGGTCCTGCTACATTGTTGTCATTACCTTTTGCTTGCACTTTCTTTTGATTCTCTTTGGTCTCCGCTTCAGATGTAGCTTCCAAAAATGGTCCTCATTATGACCTTCTCTCTTGCAATGAGTGCAAGATGGCATTGCTTCGTCCCCTTTCTTAGCTGTGAAGGTCTTCTTATCCTTCCCCTTACTTTTATTTTCAAATTTTCCATGCTGAGGGTTAAACAGTGTTTTATTGGCTTGATCATCTATGGCGTTATTTCCTTGGATTTCAAGATGAATCGCCTTTATGCTAGCTGCATCAATTGTAGTAGGCTCGAACAATAACAATGAGTGTCTGATGTAACTATGTAATGCACCAACATACTTAGTTACAGTCTCGGGCGAATCTAATGAGATGCCCAAATTCAATGCTTGTTTATGAAATTCTTCAGTGAAGCTTTACAAATTTTGGCCTTTACCTTGCCTCAGATATTTCCACTCCATTAGTGACTTTTGTTTAAAACTCAAAGAGTAAACTTGGTCTTTCAATGTAGAAATAAAACTAGACTAAGAGGAAAGAAGGTTACCCAACTTCTAGTTTCCCTCTACAACTTTCTCTCCCACTAAATGAGAGCAGTGCCACTCAGCCGAAGAGATGCTAACTAGACATTTGCCTCATCTTCTTTGATCTGTTGAATCCGGCAGTAGACCTCTATCTGCCTTATCCAATTATTAAGTTTTTATTCACTACACTCTCAAGCATATGTAGGCAAGTCAAAATTTACATCTAGCTTAAGGAACGTTTTCTTAGATGTATGTCTATGATGTATACGAGAATGATGAGAAGAAGAAGTGGAACTATCACTAGAAGATGGAGAGGGAGGGGGATCTTCTCCACCATCTCCATGATGTGCCAATCTGCGATCATCTACATCTTTATTCTCATGCTGGAGGACCTTCTCATGATTAGCAAACAACTTGTCTACTTTCTCTACCATATTGTAGAAGACTTTACGGTAATTTCGTTCCTCTTCCCAACGAGCTTCTTCATCAGCCATGTTTCTTCTTCATTGTGCACGTCCTAATTCAAGATAAAAGGACTTAAGTTTTCCTTTGCCTTTTCGTAGCTTGTTCTGGGTTAGCATATACTCATGCAATTCACATCGACAAAGACCTACTCTGATACCAAACTTGATCCAAGATATTTTACTTATAGATGCATCAAAATTATGTGAAACAAAGCTTATTAACCATGGAACTTAAAAGCACATAAAATAATGTGGAAATAATAAGATAAGCATGAAACCATGACACAAATATTTGATTACAGAGTTCATCCAATTCAAACTACATATCCAGGCCCTGCTCAATAGTGGGGAGGTGTTTTTTCATTAAGTGGCATAAAAAGAGATAAAGTGCAAGCAACATTCATTTACAATCCTTATATCTCCAAGATGCAAGATGGACGAATAATGGAAAGCCCGGATTCAAAAACAGATAGTACCACTGAAATGCTAGCAAAAAGTCATGCAGAATTTCCTATCTGAGCACCCAATTTGAAGCTTCTGCACCCTCTCGGAACCTCCTTGCTACTCAAGGCGAGGTTTCGACCTGCTAGCAAGTCGAGTACTGCTGCACGCAATGTGTTCTAAACTATCATGCCAGTCTCCCCTTTCCCTGTGCTGACCGTCCCATATATATATACCCGATCGGACGACTCCTCAATCCTAGGAAGTTCCCAACAGATGACAAGTTTAGCAGGTGGGCGCTTCCAACAGAGATTCTCGGGCTGCAGGTAACAAACCTGTCAAACATATAAAAACCGCCCTTGAAACCATTTTCACATAAATCGACATATACTTTGAACCCAATAGTTTTAACGGCGTTGATAACCCCATGCCTTTTCATTACATGATGAGTGATCAGCGATAAAAGGCAGACCCGACGATAATTATCAACCGCAATGCATGACATATATTGGATCCGATAGAACATCGTGATATCGCAATCACCGGGAACTAGTAAGTCTTATGATTTGTGTTCATGGCATGTGCGATATGAGATTCTGATATCGTAATCACATCCGTAACTACCGGGGGACGATTTTGTAACTCTTCCATTTGTGATTTTGATACGCGATTATCACATCACATCCTAACTTTGCCTGGGCCAATTTTGTAAAACTGATTCGACTCCGATCTGCGAATGTGATATCTCAATCGCAACATGGTAGTGATGTGGATGATTCCTTAATTGCAAACATCTACCTTTTTTGATTAGAGAAATGTGGGGCCAATGGTGTCCTACCACTTGGCACTTCCCCATTCGCTAAAGAGTTCTTCCATGTCATCTTCTCCTGCCACATGTCCAAGTCAAACCTAAATTTGACTTGCTATAACTTCTTCGTATGAGCTTGGATTCAAGTGTCATTCACATCGTTGGAATTAGGATGTCGAGCACTTCGATCTGATGCTAATTTTATCCATATTTTTCCACTTTGAGTTTTGAGCCTTCTTACCATGCCACTAGTACTTTTTAAAGATCCACCTGGATCAATAAGCTTCTCTCTCTTTTTGGGAGAAACCTCAAGCCACAAACCTTTCCTTTTATTTTTCAATGTTGCCATCAATTCCATGCTTGATCTTGAATAGCCACTTCGAAGTCACCACATATTTCCCCTTTGGTCTTTGCACAACATCCTATACGTCATTCTTCATAATTGATTCATATTATTCTGTCATAACATCTTTCCAAACTTAATCTTTTAAAACTTATTTTAATGTGGAAGTTCAACTTGAATCATAGTACTCATGGATACCACATATTCCCAGTACTTGCATGGATGCTTCCTTTCTCTAAATTATCTTCGAACAAGAACTTGTTTCTCAGCATCTTGTAGAGTGTCACGTAGCCAAAGTAGTCTCTTCCTAGTAGGAGGATCACTTGGAGGAGGATATAAGGGATCCATAGGCTCCATGGGATCATCAACAATATCATTCTCTGACTTGGGCATGGAGGTACCATCTTGAATATCCATATCATCATTCGTCTCAGGAGGAGGAAGCGAAGGAAGGTCCCTTGCTTTTCCAAGGGTGAAATCTTCATTAAATGTAACATCATTGCTAATTTCAACTTACCTTTGACCAATAATATATATTCTAAAATATTTATATTTTTCACAATATCCAACACACGTACATTTTCTACCTGTAGCTTCCAATTTGTTCCTTTTGTCCTTTGGCACATAGAAATACACGAGACATACAAATATACAAAGATGAACAATGTTAGGCTTCACACCTATAAACACTTCTTTGAGGGTCTTGTTTTCCAAAGCTTGATGAGGCACCCTATTTTTAACATATATGACAACATGTGAAGCTTCAGCCTAAAGGAACCGAGGAAACTTTTGATCATGGAGCATTTCTCGGGTAGCTTCTACTATAGACCCATTCTTCCTTTCAGCTAGACCATTTTGTTCAGGAGTATGTGGAACATTTTTTCCTTCTTGACACCTTCCTTCTTGCAAAAGGTAATGAAATCATTTGACATGTATTCTCCACCATTATCGAACCTAAATATTTTGGTATTATTTCCTGTTTAATTTTTAACGAATGCTTTAAACTCCTTGAATGTTTCGAAGGCTTCATCCTTATGCTTCCAATAGTATATCCATGTTTTCTTTGAAAAGTCATCAATGAATGTGATGTAGTAGAGATGGCCACCAATAGACTGCACATGCATGTCATTTGTCTTGTTCTCACTAGAGGGGAATGGCCCCCTTGTCTTATTTCCACTCACACAACCTAGACATACTCCACCATGTTAGGCTTGAACATTTGGAATCCCTGAGACCAATTTCTCTAATTTCAAAAGAGCATCATAATGTAGATGAGCCAACCTTTGGTTCCATAATTTGCTTAAATTATTAGTATTATGAACCAATTCTAGTAGTGGTCTTCCAGTGACCCTGTAGATTCCTTGATATCTCGATCCCAATGTGAATGCATCTCTCATAGGTGATCCAACATGCCAAGTAAGAACCTTTCCCTTGATGAAGGAAACCATCATCCCTTTGTCTTCCAAAGTGGATATTGATACCAAATTATTCTTCAACCCATGCACATACATCACATCATGTAGCAAAATATACTCCCCATAATTCAAATGAAATTTGACGAACCCAAAACTGTTAATAGCCTGAGTGGAGTTATCTCCAAGAATGATTTTCAAATTTGCCTCCCTCTCTACCAAATTATAGAGAAATTCCTTACAACTAGAGAAGTGATGAATGGTCCCACTATAGACCAACCAACTATCCCACAAATCCAAAGGAGATGAACTAGCAAGGGGAGAAATAAGAATATATTCAGATTGATTTGCAACATTAATTTCATACCTGGAGAATTTTGGCTTCTTTTGAGGACAACGATATTCTTCATGGTCACTTGGAGCATCTCTTCTTATTTTTCCATCTCTTCCATTGCGGTCATTTCTTCGGTCATATCTTATTCTTTGATCATTGAACATGTAGTTGTTTCTTATAGTACTATAATGTGGTCCATTTCTCTTCTCGGGGTAATCTCAAGCATATTGGCTTTTCTTATGGCAATTGTAGCATTTGATGTTCATGTATTCCTTTCTTCTACTTGGGTTTCTAGGAGGAGGCTTTCTTGAATTTGATAGACCTCCTTTCCCTTTATTCTTGTTCTTATCATGAGTGATGAATGCAATAAGATCTCCTTCATCATGCTTTTGAATCCTTCCTCTTGATATCATCCTTGACTCTTCTAGAGTGAGATTTCTAAC
This sequence comes from Pinus taeda, assembly GCA_000404065.3. NCBI lineage: Eukaryota > Viridiplantae > Streptophyta > Pinopsida > Pinales > Pinaceae > Pinus > Pinus taeda. The sequence goes on from APFE030354112.1 coordinate 87,522, forward strand.
AGTGTCATCAAATGAAGGAAGGACATTGTTGTTTCTTATTGCAATAATGAAGGTTTCCAAAATAGAAGGGAGACATCTTAAAGTCACATATTCTCCAACTCTTTGCAATTTATCTCTAAGACAAGATATCCTCATTATGTAGTATTGCACGAATTCTCCTTTTTTCATCATAGTGCCTTTGAGTTGATGTTTCAAGGAGATGATTTCATTCAAATTGTTGACTTCATACATGTCGACTATCTTATCATACGTCTTTAGGCCTTCTCAAGTTTCTCGCATATGCAAGTAAATTATCTTGTAAACCATCAGCTATAATTTGTTTTTATTTTAACTCACGTTTCTTATGCTTGTTTTTGGTAGCAACAAAAGAATTCTCTGGAGCCTCAGGTACATTTCCTTGAATATAGCCCAAACATCATTGTTATCAGCTATGATCTCCAACCTGACTTTCCATGGAGAAAAATTGGATGAGTCACCCAACTTCTCATCATTCTTGAAGAAGGAAGTCATCTTGACTTTGACTATATTATCTCTTTCAACTTTCCAAAGATGATTTCTTCAAATCTTGTCTCCTTTTGGGTGTGTCCTTCATGTTAGCTCTGATATGATGTTAATTTTTCAAATTCTTCTATGTTGTATCAATTAATTTAGCTAAATTCCACACTTCAGTTAGAAGTATTTCCAATTAAAATTAGTATTTTCATTCATCAATAGTAATTGAATATAGAACAACAAATTCAATGACAAAGGAGACAATCAACACATCAACAAGAGACACTAAGTTTGATCAAAGACTAGGGAGAAACCCCACGAGGGGGAAAACCCTTTGAAATTATTCTTCTATTAGATTGTCATAAAATGTTCAGTAGAGAGTAAAATGAGCTCAATACAAAATCCAGGAAAATAACCCCATAAAAATCTGAAATATACTTTTAGAGTCACTATGATAAAGAGAGAAACACTTCACATTTTGGTCAACTATGGTCAAATTCAGTTAAATGAAAAACCCTAGCTAAAAACCCCAGTCGCTCCCTTCAGGTTGACATGCATGAAACTCAAGCTTCCCAGCCACTCTCTTTGCCTCTATAAGTGTGCGACTGTGGTTAATTTAGCCCAATGAAATGCGAGCAACTAGAAGAAAAACCCTAATTCGTACAATCAACAGACCTGAAACTTCAAACCCTATGCAAGCTTTCTCCATTGAACTTGTGCAAAAAATTTAGAAAGAAGAGAAGAAGATGTTTGTTTGATTTCTAAATGAGCTCTAAGTCACTTGTATTTATATGTTTTCATGGATGTCCAATAATGTCCATTTGATATTGAGGTTGACCTATCCAAATGTGTATGTGTGGGTACATAAATTCAAAAAAAAACTTCTACTTGTCCAAATAAGGTGATCTTTAGGTCGATTTTGGTTTTCTAGAAAAGAGGAACTCAATGCCATCATAATATCCATCATATGAGCTATCCAAGGTGGAATTTAACCGTAGTTTCATATTTTAACATGCCAGGGAAAAACCCATTATGGGGAAAAACCTTTCTATTCTTCTTAGTAGATTTGCATCAAATAATTAAGAAAAAGAGAGTATAATATATTAATATATGCAAATAACCAGCAAAACAATTATAACATACTTGAATTGAACTCAACAATGTATATACTCAAAACCCTTTTTCTGAAGTCTGTAATGAACTGCCTTTGTTTGTAGTCTTTGCAGTCAATTGCAGAACACTTCGGTCAATGAGTGAAAACTTTGAAAGACTAAGATTTCATATTTTAGGTCTTGGTCACATGAAGGAGGAGATATGCGAGTGATATGGCTGCCCAGTCATTCCCTCAAGTCTTGCAAGTGAGTGATTGGGGTTAGATATGGACTGCAGAGACCCTAACTCCCAATCACATTCATAGTGAGTTGTTTGTGTGACTAAAAGGCTCCAGTTGCATGCATGAGCCTCTGAGAGAAAAAGTGTATTCAGGATCCTTTTGTTCTATGAATGTGACTATGGCCCAAAACCCTAGACCTGAAATGCGAGATTTGAACCCTGCAATTTCGCCTCATTGTAAACCTGATCCTTTGAGGACAAACCTATTACCTATGCAAGCCAAAAACAATATAGAAGAGTGTCTCATAATTGTGTCTAAATAAGGTAGATGTCACTTGTATTTATAGCCTTCCAAGGTGCTCCACTTTTCTTTAGGGTCGGCCTTATCAAATATGCACATGTGGGATCTTCTTCATAATTACATTTTCCCTTATCCGATTTGAGCGATATTTAGGTCGATTTTGGTCCTCTTGAAAAGACGAATTAAATGAAATTATTATCCCCATCAAGTGAGTTATAAAAAGTGTAATTTGACTGCAGTTTCATATTTTTAACATGTCACATGTTAAAGTCAAACATTATAAGAACTTCTCTTATGGAATATTTGGTTGACATGAATTCTTTTTAGTTTTTCAAATAGGTTTATTTCAAATTTTTACATATATTTACATATTTATTCTCTATGAATAAAATGAATTATTTAGAAATGGGAAAAAATGTAAGTTAGATTTGATTACTTCTTTTGATTGTGCTTACGTGGAACTCAATACCTTAGTTAATAATTGATCAAAAAAGAGACTCTAAAGCTTAGGACTTCAGGCTAGACTATTATACTTGAATTTATAAATGGTCACTCTCGTCAACATTCTTTCTATGTCAACATTTTTTTTCTTGGATTAGTTTATATGTATTTTATGCAATATGTAGAGCCATCTCCCATACGCCCCCCAACCATAACCTGTCAGAGTGTTGGTGGATTTTCTATACATGTTTGAGCTTGTGATAGATCACATAGCCCAACCACAATGTGTGTTCCACTCATAGATCCTCTCTCCAACACCAGTCAGAATGTCAAAGGCAATGTTTCTATCTTTGTTAATGATCTTGCAACCAATAGTAGACCTTCTTCACTTGTTACAGGTACATCTCCTACATTTTTAAATCCTCTTTAAAATTAATGTGTTTATGTCTTGAAATTGTATTTAATTTTTAAATCATATTTATTTGATGTGTTTGAATTTATTGTATATCTTATCATGATTCTAGTTTTTTATATATGATAAATTATGTTTATAATTTGCAAACCCTTAGCAGGGTGAAACTGAGGATCATAGTGCAACATCGATTCCTCCATGGAATGACGTTATAGCCAGTATCACAGTTGAGGATGTTAGGGCCTAGTAGACATGGATCACACAAGATTTGGGTAAAATATCTAATATTTAACCTATTAGACATAGTTTGTATTTAATGTTGTATAACATCAATAGGCTGATCGAGACATACTAGAGGGTGGACCCATAGATCCACCTCTTACATTTCATACATAGGATTAGGATGCCGGAGGTTAGAGGGCCACATACTTGGGAGGTGGTGAAAGATGCCGCAAAGTACATTGATGTTTGTAGGGAGTAGTTCAACATCCCTCTAAACCATTGTGCTAGACATGTTGGTCTGATTCCACTAAAATATTTGAAGAATGTTGATGCAGCCACTTTTGTTTATGATTGATTCATTGGAGCTTGGGGCTAGTCACCCCACCATGACCATGTCCCCATTTACTTTGGAAAGCATATATATTCAAAATTCATGCTACATATGAGGCCAGATTACACCAGCACTGGATCTGAGTTTTATGAACTCAGAATGGGACGTAGCTATGACTGTGTCAAGGCTCGTAGGGACCCTATGCATGTAGCACCACCTCTAAGGTTATTTCCATGACCAACTCGAAGCATGGTATTTCCGACATAGCTAGAGTAGTTGTCATAGCTTGATGCTGAGACCATGTATACCATTACAGTTAGCATGCAGAGGACATTACCCATTGCACATGTCGCATTGGATGGAGAGGTGAGAAAACCATCTTTGTTGCCTTGTGACCCACCAGTTCCATTACATGATGATTCATATCTCGAGATTCTAGGGCATGACTAGGTTTTGTTATATGCACGTATGTGTCATGATACCACCTGTGACACTTGGGGGTGCACAACCCACGTGACATAGACCAGGTACATATATATGGAAATTTTGACTCTTATCATCAAATTATACATTATTTATATTAATAGGTTTGTATCAAATTGCATTTATATTATTAAGTTCATGATAACATGCATACACAACCCAACTACATGGATGAGCTATTGAGGTCATCTGAGGTGGGAATTGATCAGCCAGAGAAACATCCTCTAGTGCATGTTTTTATGGCTTAGTCTCCTCCACTTCCACCTCCACCTCCACCTCCACATCATAACACTCATATGGAGGAGACTCAATATGTACAACTACATGGATCAACAGTTGAGGTAAACTTGTTTATTCCTAATATTTCAACATTTTATTTTTTTAAGTTACATGTATACGTGTTAATTAATTCATAGAATAATTATAATTTGTCTTTTCCATTTTGTACACAGGCCCAAAAGAAGAGTGGTGTTGATGTCACAGTTATGTGGATGCATGAGTGGGATGTTGGGTATGAAGGCATTGAGCCACATGCAGGAGAGTACAAAGCCCAGATTGATCAAACCCCCATCCCACCTGACTTCCATTTTCACTCTTTTGAAGAAGGTGAGCACCAAACTCACATCGATCATACCCCCATCCCACCTAACTTACATTTGGACTCAACTAAGCCACACGCAAGGGACTAATTAAATGCACAATTCAAAATCATTTATTTACAAATTATTTATTTTGTACAAATAATGTTATAGTTAATTTCAATTTGAATGTGTTATATTGCACTACAAGATTATGGACTCTTACTTTGCACAACGGAACTCACATAAGAGTTCTAGAAGTGATACTTTCTCGAGTGGATCATAGATAGTTTGTATATTTTCAAGCCCATTTCATAGGGCACATTCACATGTGATATAGACTTCGTATATTTTCTTACATGGACATTTTATGGATGCATGAACATTATTTCAGTTTATGGATGCTTATTATTTCAGTTTATGGATGCTCACTTAATGTAATTTTTATGCATTTTCATATGGACAGTTTATTGATATATTCATTATTTCAGTTTATGGATGTTCACTACATTTTAGTTATCTATTTGTTAATTAGCACGCTAGTTTAAAACATTTTCTATAGTATAACTTTTATTAAAAAAGATAGCAATTTTGATTTCTCACTTCATAGACTAAGAAAATAAGTACAATATTAGACTATGATGCAAGTCACTTTGATACTTTAAATGAAATAAAATATATCATGGTTCAATTAAAAAACATAAATAGGATTTAAATAAGTTTTAAATTCAATTTTGAAGCATGTCTTCAACTAGTAAACAACAAATAAGTTTAATTCAAACATAATGAATGCATTTGATATATATTTAGTGACATTCATGTGTGTCTTCCTTCGTTTAGCATCTTGGACACCCAAAATATTTGTAGCATGTTTTGGTTTCTTATGTGTCATTAACCATGTAGTATATGAGCTTGTGAAACAACTAAGTGTTTCTCAAAATATTGTTGAATGATGTTATTGACATGCTAGGCTAATAGTGCGAGAAGGGATAGGATCCCCAAGGTCCTATATTGTGCTTGCATCCAAATTTTTCTACAAAACTTCCACCCCTTTACAAATCACTGCAACTCCCTATTATCCTATCAATTTGAGAGGGAAAAATATATTCTTCTAGTGGTTAATTAGCTTGATAGGGCACATCTTCTTCCTCTAGTGGTTGACTAGTTTTATGTGGCACATATTGTTCCCTTAGTGACAATTGATCAACTTAATAGGGAACATGTTGTTCCTCTAGTGGTTGATCAACTCGATAGGCACATCTTGATCATCATGTGGTTGATCAACTTGATAGGACACATCTTGATCATCATGTGGTTGATAAGATTGATAGGACGCGTCGTATTCCTCTTGTGGCTGGTCAATTTACATCCTTGCATAGTGGATAATAAAATATATTTGTAAGTCAAGTGAATCACCATAATAAGACAAGTGAATAGTAGATCTACACATGTTTATTTAGGACATTACCATAGGTGGAAGACCAAGATATGATTTTCTAGGTATTCCTCCTACTTTCCTTTGAATTTAGGGATATCTTATGGTAACTCGGATGGCATGGGGGGGAATTGTTGATTACAAGCAATGGGATCATTTGTGAGTTTCTTAAAATCATTTAAAGAAGCAACAAATGGTATCTTGTTTGTGTTCTCCATGATGTAATGACCTTGTGTGTTTTTTTTTGGCATTTGTATTGGTGTACCCTCAGGGGTAGTATTGGTTGGGGTACCCTGCGAGGTATTGTTTGCATTTCCCTAGGGGATGGTGGTGGGGGTGCCTTGAGAGGAGTTATATCCAAATAAGGTGGCTCCAATAATGGATGTGCCAAACAAGGTGGCTTGGCCCTGTCTTATGTGCCAAAACGGTGAGAGACTAGACACTCCTCCCAATAATGGTGAGAGATCTTGTAGGTGCCCAGAGTGACGAGTAATCCTTGCATCTTCTGTGGTTCCTAAGTAAGTTTATGGAAAAATATGGTGAGGGGAATTTTCTTAAGGAAAACCACATGAATCGCATACATAAGAAAAATAAAAAAATAAATTCTTAATTTCCTCTTTAATTCTAATGTTTAAAACAATCAACAAAAAAGGTTTTGTGAGGCTTTGCGTATGAGAAAAATTCCTAAAAAGAACTAACATTCTTTTGCTCATGTAGTGACTAGGTCTTGTGAATATTTTAGAATTGGGTACTGGGGCCACATCATGAATGCCACTGGTGATGCTTCCAATAGCCAAAAATTAAACCAAAGTATGGAGAGGATTATAGTGGCCTGACGTACTAGGGCTACGTCCTAAAAAATTTGGCAATGATTCCAGTAGCCTGACCAAGATCACCTTAGGTCTAAGTGCTCCTGCACCTCAACCTATAGGGAAACATGCCCTAAGATTTGGCCACTAAGTTACCTACATCCAATGGGAATGGATGAATCTCAGCCTTTGATTGTTAGTTTTGGACCCAGAACTCCTAACACGTGTCAGGAGACAACATGAAGGTTCATGATAATCTACCTGTTGGACAATTGGAATTGTCTGGATGGCTAGTGGCCTAGTGAAGATATCTACAAGTGTGTTGGATTTGATTTCAACAATTGTGCTAGGAGATGTGTTTGGAAGTTGGCATTGCCTAACTGTTGGGTAGTTAGCATTGCCTAAATATTGGCAAGAGTGTTGAAATTGATGTCAACTAGACTAGCATGGATGCTTGTTGCAACATATGTTGGTAGTGATGTTCCTTATCCTAACTGTGATGATAATTAAGCTAGAATTGATATGGTTGATGTGTCGAAATCATGGGGATTCCCATGGTTGTTGGATTTCTCTATAGAGAATCATCACAGTAGCAGGCTCATTGGAAAAGCCATAAAATGATGACTACAATGATGGCCCAAAAGGCATCTGATGGTTGATGCAATGCACTGTAGAGAATCATCATAGTAGCAGGCTTACTGGAGAAGCCATAAGATTATGACTATGGTGGTTGGGATTTCAGTATGCTAGGCACAAGAATAAGAGTCAAAGAGAAAATAATGGAAGAGATTTTTCAGCCATTTTTTAGGTAGAAGATGGGATAAAAGCATACATCAGACCCTCTCCATTGGAGAGTGATCTGAAAGAGATTTCCAACAGTGTGTGGAAGTCTGAAAATGGCCTCCTATATCAAAAGTTATGGTCTTCCGATATGAGGGTCTTGAAGTCATAAGAAAGCTGAAATATTGGAGGCCAACAAAGAGGAAGGATGAATATTGGAGGTCGCAACACATCGGAACCCGATATCAGAACCCCAGAGCATGTTACATCGGGGTATTAGAGATTAGATAAAAATGGGACATCATAGCATGACCCATTGTAATATCGGAGGTCATCGAAATATTAGAGGTTTGGGATATCGAAATATCGAAACTTCTTAACATTGGTATTTTTAGAAGTTACGATATCCAGTGAGGTCGATATTACTAAAGAAATGAGGAGTGTCAAGAAAAGTTAACAAAGGATCCTGCTACAAAACCAAGTCTAATTAAGACTCCTTCTCTCTCCTCCTGTAGGACACATGGCGACATGTTAGTGGGCCCAAGAAACTAAAGTGGCTAGTAATGTCAACATGATGAGACAATGCGATGCACACATGGCATCCTGTTTTATCATTTTCAGTGGCCCAATAGGAAAAGTCAGAGCGAAATGTGTCACCTCTCAGGAGTTGCCACATGTGGACGTGATGCCAGCATATCGAAGGTCAAAATATTGGAGTATGGGGACATCATAACTACTTTGCAAATGATGGTTGAGAATTTACGATAAAGCGGGCTCTGATATTACTTGGAACATGGTCATATGAAGCTAAAATGGACCAAGGGCTTAACAAAGGGAGCTAAGGATATCAGGACTAAGTAATATCATAACATCTTGCTTGTTGAAGTTATGATACAGAAGGGCTCCGATATAATGCTAAGATGACGGTCACAAGTCCGGTCATATGAGAAACTAAATGCTGAGGGAGCTAAGAACCAAGGGGGCTAAGGATATCACGGGTGTGCAATATTGTAGCATTTTATTTGTTTAAGTTACAATATGTTGTGACTCTGATATAACAGTACAAAGGTGTATGACAAATGGATGAGTCGACAACAAGGACCACGATCATTCAGAGGAGTTGGTGTTAGGAGTAATGACGCTTGTCAAATATCATTGGGTCAAGGTAGAAAGGACCACGATTTACAAAAAAGAGTGTTGGGTCTACCTCGAGGTGAGACAAGTCATCCCTGTGCTTTGATGCACACCTCAGTGAGTTATATGGATGAATGGGTCGACAACTTAAGAACAAGCGTAGATCAACAAAGTTGGTTTATGGAGTCAGATGGATATGCAGAAAGCATTGAGACAAGGTAACAAGGACAACTGTCCACAGAGAAGCCATGCAAAAGTACAACCATGCTTTGTGAAACTAGGAATAAGCATGAAGAGCCTCAGTGATAGGATATTTTTCCACAGAAAGGACAGTGCCTGGTTGAAGTGTGCAAGTGGACTGGGAATTAATTCTCAGTATGGAGAAACGTCAGGTGGCAATTCTCATGTTTGATGTCATGGAAAAGACCAAGTCAGATGCAACAACAAAATGGAAAATACATGCCGAGGTACACTTGGGTAGTGTGAATACAGGACAGGAGTGGCAACATTGATCAACGAGCAGTATAGGAACAAAACATAGGAGCACAGTTGAGCAATGTGGGGGAAAGAAGCATTGTTGTGAGAGACCTGTGTGGAGAGCTCTGTGTTGTGAGTGCACTATTATGCATGAGGCGAATTATATTGTGAAAGGATGAGAGGCCAAAGCAGAGGAAAGAGACCCCGAGAGAGAGTGTTATTGTGTGAGAAAGGTTGAAGGTGACTACGCAGCTGAAGAAGGCTGAGTGAGCCTATGATGAGTGAGAGGTCAAGAGTGTCTATGAATAGAAGGATCAAAGTGAAGTAGGTATGTTTTCAAGAGTAGAAGTCTAAAAGCTGAGTGTATGATGATAAAGAGTAGATAACAGAGTGTTACATGGGTTGTGATGAGTGACTATTGTTGAGTAGATTAGTGGGCTACTACAGAGTGAGCAGAGTGAGCAGGGTTGTGAAGATAACAAAGCTGATATTAGGTAGAGTGGTTGCTAATTGTAGATAACATTGAGTTACCTATTGAGTGTGGGTTGAATACTTCATACAAGAAGTTGGTGCTTCCATCTATTGGGTGTGGAGCCTGATTATCTTTTGTATTCAAAGGTATCGCTGGGGTGGCAATGTCACCCATAAAATATTCGCTGCAGTGGGGGTCCAGGGGGGGGGG
>APFE030354112.1:102519-129639 GCA_000404065.3 Pinus taeda
AGCTGGAAAAGATACACACTAGCCAGAATCCTGCAAATATGTTAACAAAAGTTGTAACTAGGGAGAAACTGAGAATCTACTCAGTTTCAATTGGTCTTCAAGTATGATGAAGAAGATGGGAAACATTCAGGTCCAAAGTGGAGTCATTTTCCAGCAAATGAAGCAGCGGTGGAGTTGCTATAATCAGTCTCCAAGTGGGAGATTGTTGGGTGTGGAGCCTGATTATCTTCTATATTCAAAGGTATCACTGCATTGGACCCTAGTTTGTAATGGGGCAGCAACGCAACCCATAAAATATTCGCTGCAGGGGGGGTCTAGGGGGGTGGCTGTGACCTTTGGGAAGCGCCCCCGAAGCTAAGAATAGATGTAAAATTGCCTTGTAAAATGTTGTAATTTCGTAGTCAATCTGGGTCGTTCATTAAGCAAAGATTTGATGGTAGAAGTTATGTATAATTTAGGGTTTTTTTCCCTAGAAGGAAACCCATTACTATATATGAGGGAATTATATTGTGTCTATGTATATCTATATTCTGAGTGAGGAAGAGAGAGGAGATTGAGAGTGAAGAGGGAATTACAGCAGATCTGTTGTAGGTTGTGTCACTTTAGTTTGCTGGATAATATAAAAAGAAAGACTAGTTGTTTCTCTGTGGACGTAGCCCAAACTAGGTGAACCACGTATATCTGTGTCTCTATTGTTTTATGCATTTTCTTTGTTTATATTTCTGCAATATTTTATGTGTTCCATTGCTCTGTAATATATAATTTTATAACAACATCTTTAGTGGGTGCATGAGAAGGCTTTGGGGTTGGTGCCTCCTACAATTTGGTGCTTTCATAAATCCAAGGAGCTACATGTTGCTTCTTGCAACAAATCCATGAAGTTGGTGCTTCACATGGTGCTTCTGGTAAGCTATACGGGTGTCTACAAAAGGATGGATTTGGTGCTTCCTGCTAGTGGGTGCTAGCAAACAATCGAAGGGAGTTGGTGCTTCCTGTGAGTGGTGGCTCACAAAACAAATTGATGTAATAGAGTAGGTGCTCATAATTTACACCAATAAAAACAACAAGCTTTGGTGGTTTTTTCTTGAAAGGGTGTCGACGTAAAACCTTGTGTCTCATGTGTATGATGATCATGGTGTGTGCTTTTATGTTGATTTCATATTGTTGCCATATTATATGTTGATGTTGATTATATTGATGGTTTCCAAGTTCTAATGGGAAAATTAAATTGGCATAAAGAATTGAAAAATAGCCTTAATATTGATTCACGCCCCTCTCAGTATTAACATTGTTTCCAACAATTAGTATCAGATCCAAGTTCCTTCAGGAATAACTTAACCGCTAGAAGGTAGATCAAAGGGATATAATGGCTAATCAATCGTGTCTTACATATGAAGGAGTTCCATTCTTAAAGTAATCAAAATATGTATTTTGGAAAGTTGGAATGGAAGTATATTTAATGGTCTTGGATGTTGATGTATGACACTCCATATTAAATGGATAAAAGAGTGAGAAGAATGAAGAAGCCAAGGAGGTCATCATGAAAGGGTTGTCTAAGATAGATGTTGATAAAGTAAGGAACTATGAGACAACAAGAGAAATGTTGGATAGATGACATTGTCTGTATGGAGGAGATAGCCATGTGGCTGAAGAAGAGGTTGAGGAAGCATGCTGCTCAAGTAATGAACCAAAACATGTAGCTATTGTGATAAGAATAGAAGGAAGAGAAAGGAGAAGGCATCTAAAAGGAAAGATGCTCAAAATATTGAAGATATTTCTTCCCATGAGAAGATTGTGGATCTTCACTCCAAGGATGGTGAAGGAGAAGACCTCTATGAGAGGCCACGTGACTCTAAATGTAAGCTATTTATTTGTGATGAATGTAAAGAAATAAGTCATTCATTATCTAGATGTTCATGTTAATCACTTGAAGATAGAGATATACATGCATCTAGTAGTTGTAATGAATATAGACCCATTTTAGTAGCAATAGAAAATGAGGGATCCTCTGAAGGAGAAGAGAGTATATCTCATGAAGAGAATAAGGGTGTCACTGAAAGCAATAAAGATGGAATACCCCTTAGACCCATGGAAGATTCCATGGACACATAGATGATTCTAGATCTCTGTGGTGACTCAGCTAGCACCTCTGATAGTGAATAAAAAGACCTAGATGAAAGTATATTTTTTAGAAAGAAGTTGGTCTCGGATCTAAAGGAGATAAAGGACCTATCGAAGGAAAATCTCAAGCGAGAGGAGCAATTGAAAATTTGAGATCTTGAGAATGAAAAGTTGAGAAAAACAATAGTAAATCTTGATGCTCAACAAGAGGAGTCTACCACACTGAGTGGCATGTTGACCAATCAGTTAAGCTTATTGTGAGATACTATAGACTAAATCAGTCTCATTGATACATGACTTAGAAAAGTCAAATATAGAGTTGTCTCAATACCAGAAGCGTGAGGGGAGAAAAAATGCCATAGATGAGATGCTTGTTAAGAAAATATCCCCTCTCATCAAGGTTGGGTTGGGTTTCAAAGAGGAAACAAGCTCCACAAAGACAAAGGCTGAAGGGTCAACTTCCCAGGTAAAGGGAGTTATAAGTTCCAACAAAAACAAAGGAAAATAGGTCGATGGACAACAATAACAGAAGATGAAGCAACAACAGAAAAATAAGAAAAGGAAGCAACAGAAAGATAAGATGTGGTAGCAAGAAAAGCAATAGAAGAGAGCTAGGTAGTTGAAAGAAAGAGTGCAAGGAAGTCATGAAATTTGTTATGGAAGTCACATGAAGAACCAATAGATGTCCTTTCCTCCTTATGGAAAAAGCCTTTAAAGAAAAGATAACCTTTGTCATCAAAATCCCTTTTATGGGTGTTGTTTTTCTTGTAATTACTTTGGACATAAAGCCATAGACTATAGATGGCATGCAAGAAAAAAATATGTTTTGTGTACCAACAACCCAAGGATGCATAAAGAGGCCACAAGAAGGCATGTTGGAAATGATAGGAGTTTTTACAAGAGTGATGTCAAGAATAGTAACTCCTCTACCCCACTCTTAAGCCAAATCAAATGTCAATTGTCGCAATTTTGGGCACAAGAGAGAAAGCTACAAATATGAGATGAAATGACATGCTTCTCAGCATATGAATGCAAACGTAACAACTCGGAATTTGAAGACAAGAAGAAACAATGGAGTTGAGAAAAAAAAGTTTGTCTTCAATGCTCTGTGTCAACGGAGCAAGTTGAAAAAATGAGGAAATGAATTGGAGGAATGATCATCTTGCTCCTGTAGTAGACCCAACAGGGAGGAGAAAAGGCAACAAGAAGAATTGGGTGAAGAAAGAGTAGTTGAAGGGAAAAATCCCTCTAGCCTTGCGTAGTCAAGAGTAGGCCCCAACATGGGAAAAGAACAAGCAAGATGGTAATGCTTCAGTCATGACTCAATCATTGAAGGTCTGGAAGAAAAAAAAAGATGATATTCTCAAGGGGAATATATATTTTGTTTCTCTTCAGTGAAGGAAGAGAATGGCCTCAAGGAAGGTCAGAGAAGTCAGATGAAGGAAGATAAAAAGAATGAACATAAAGGTGCATCTGATTGATGGAAGTATGGCCATGATTTCTTGTTGATTAGAAGAATAAATTAGTTTATTTTGAATGTATCAACATTGAAAAGTAGAGGAGGAATGTAGCCAACATGAGTTCACGAAGAGTTCACAACAACATTTTATGTTGTGGAAAGAAGAAGTGTTGCAGCAGAAGTGTGTAATGACATGAAGACCACAATCAAGGCATGTTCACATGAATAGTTCCCACACAGAAGAAATAAATAAGATTCAGGAGATCAAAGAGCATTGGATTGAGGGGAGTTGCTTTAATAAGAAACAAATGACAGCCTCATGAAGGAAGATTGTTGAGAAAATGAAAGGTTTGCGTCTTGGGTGAAATACCCTTATTTCATTTAAGTTGTGAGTCTGATTATGCCTAGGAGTCTTGTGTTTATGAAACACAATTGGTGTCAGATTTTAATGTCCTTTAGTCTTTCAATTAGCACCATTATGGGAATTGATAGTTTGGGCTCATGCAGAGTAACCTTGTGTGCAAATGAACATTTCTTTCTGAGAAGAAGTATTAGAGCTTTTCGAGTACATTATTCCATTTGTATCTTTTGTTTTGGTACAATTGGTATTGTTTAAGTAGCAGTACATATTTTTTAGGCTTAAACTCAGGGGGAACGGTGTTGAATGTAAAGATGCTCAGGAGAAGTGAGCATAGAAGATGAAGCAAGAACAATGAAGAAGAGAAAGCCAAAATGCATCATCATTGATTGGTATTTGTAGTAGTAGCAATATCATGAGCATTTTTATTGGTATCAAATTTTATATTTAAGTGATACAAGAGATGCATTGGTATGAGGAGTATTAAGCCAATATCCATAAGGTGTCTGAGACTAGAAGGACAAAGAATAGTTATGGAGAAGCAAGAGTAGAAGCCCTTGAAGAGATGTCTACAAATAATAATGCACATCTCAACAACTAGACCTTGGTCTTCACAACCAGTGATTCCATGGGAAGCAAAAAAAAGGTAGCTTGTAGCCCCTTTCCATTGATTTCAAAGGCTGAGAGAATTTGTGGAGAAGTTGTGATGGCCTATGCATAAGAGAGAAGGTCATTAACATGCTTATGCTAGGATAATTTTGGTAGCAGCATGTGGAGTGGCCATCAAAGTAAAGATAAGTTTGAGGTGTTGTCATCAATGCCAAAGGGGGAGATTGTTGGACAATTGGCATTGTCTGGATGGCTAGTGTCCTAATGAATATATCTGCAAGTGTGTTGGCATTTATGTCAACAATAATGCTAGGAGATGTGTTTGGAAGTTGGAATTACCTAACTGTTGGGTAGTTGGCATTGCCTAGCTATTGGCAGGAGTGTTGGCATTGATGTCAACCATACTAGCATGGATGCTTGTCGCAACAGATGTTAGCGGTGATGTTCCCTAGCCTAGATGAATGGTAATTATGCTAGCATTGATATGCTTGACGCATTGAGCTCAGGGGGAGTCCCAAGGTTGCTAGAGTGCTCTGTAGAGAATCATGATTCACAGTAGCAGGCATATTGGAAAAGCCATAAAATCATGACTACAGTGATGGCCCAAAAGGAATCCCATGGTTGTTGCAGTGCTTTATAGATAATCATCATAGTAGCATGCTTACTGGAGAAGCCATAAAATTATGACTATGATGGTTAGGATTTTAGGATTCCAGGCACAAGAAGAACAATGAAGGAGAAAATAATGGAAGCGATTTTGCAGAAATTTTGTAGGTAGCATATGTGTTCAAATTCTAAATCACACCCTCTCCATTGGAGAGTGCTCTGAAATATCTTTCCAACATTGTGTGGAAGTTTGAAAATGGCCTCCTAGATCAAAAGTTATGGTCTTCTGATATTAGGGTATTGAAGTCCTAAGCAAGTCAAAATATTGGAGGTCAGTAGAGAGGAAGGATGAAAATTGGAGGTTGGAGCACATCAGGACCCGATAACGGAACCCTAGAGAATGTTATATCAGGATATCAGAGATCAAAGAAAAATAGGACATCAAAGCATGACCCATCTAAATATTGGAGGTCATCGAAATATTGAAGGTCTAGGATATCAGAATATAGGAACTTCTTAAAATTGACACTTTAATAAGTTACAATATTCAGTGGGGTCGATATTACTAAAGCATCGAGGATTGTCGAGAAAATTTAACAAAGGATATTGTTGCAAAACCAAGGCTAATCGGGACTCCTTCTCTCTCCTCATGTAAGACATGTGGCAACATGTCAGTGGGCTTGAGAAACTGAAATGGCTAGTAATGTCAACATGATGAGACAGTACGGTGGACACGTGGCATCATGTTTTAGCATTTTCAGTGGCCTAATGGGACAAATACGAGAAACATGTCACCTCTCAGGAGTCGCCACGTGTAGAAGTGACGTCAGCATATCGAAGGTCAAAATATTAGAGGATGGGGAATTCATAAATCCTATGCAAATAATGGTTGAGAAGTTACGATAAAGGGGACACTGATATTACCTAACACATGGTTGTATGAAGCTAAAATGGACCAAGGGCTTAACAAATGGATCTAAGGATATCGTGATTGAGTAATATCATAACATATTATTTGTTGAAGTTACGATATAGAAGGGCTCTGATATAGTGCTAAGCCAATGGTCACAGGTCTAATCATATGTGAAAGTTAACACTCAAGGAGCTAAGTGACAAGGGGGTTAAGGATATCGAGGGTGTGCAATATCATAACATTTCGTTTGTTTAAGTTACACTTTGTTGTAACTTCGATATAACAATACAAAGGTGTATGGCATATGGATGAGTCGACAACAAGAACCATGATTGTGCATAGGAGTTGGTCTTAAGAGTAAAGGAGATTCTCACAAATTGTTGGGTCAAGGAAATAAGGACCACAATTTAAAGAAAATATTGTTGGGTCATCCTTGAGGTGTGTTGATGCCCCGAAAATCGTTACATCGACATCGGGGGATAACCACCCGGTCCGAACCTTAATACAGCTCCTTTTCCGTTTGGGATGGTGGCTCCGACTGGATATAATGGGACCAGTTTCCTAAGAGTGAATAAAAGGGGGTGAATGAATGATTGGTTTTCAAATAAATGATAATAAATGGAGGACTTATTCTATGAACGAAAATGAAAATGACTATGTTATCGCAGGAAGCTTCTATTCTTTAAGTGCAATGTTTAATCATCTATGTTTGTTGATAGGCATATAGATGACACTATGCAATAAACAGAGACATTCATTTAAATGATAATTGCTTCGTTCAAGTAGTTGAACAAAGTAATTGATAAAGCGATATTACACTTCTCTTTTATATTGTCGATACATGCATGATTTAAATAATAGCAAACTGTAAACATCCAATAGTGGAAAGCATAAAGTTTACTGTTAAAATACATTCACATATTCAATAATAGCATAATTGACTAAACAACAATTCACATAAAAGGAATAAATTCAAACATAGATAATAGTACCATATGAGCTGCGAATTATCCCCTACGCCAATCGCAATTTAAATTCCTTCTTCTGATTCAGAAATGCTTTAAAATAAAGGCAATAGTGCACATTCATATCAAAGCTTCATTGTCAAAATTTGGAAAAATTTGGTCCAGTCTTCATAAAAGAATATGCTTGAAGTATAGTAGTGCAGCTTCAAGCTTAAGTCATGTACAAAAACTTACGACCCTTTCTAAATGCATGAAAGGGTCTATAAATACTAAACTAAGCTAACAAACTACAAAATTAAAATGCTACTAAATTGGTATAATCCGATCCTAAAATATCCTCCCCACAGTGATCTGGAAATCGGCAGCAATGATTCATTCTTCTGGTTGTTTTCCCTTTGTCCTGAGTTGGCATATTGCCAGCATTGGCTCCACTTCTTGAGGGCGGCTAAGTCGAGAATTTATTTGAGTAGCATAGGTGGCATCATGTATATTGGGAATAATACACCCGATTGCATCCGTCGGGCATTTGAAGGCGGCTCTCTGACTGTATGGTTTAACTAGGAACAACCATTAGGTGTCCCAAGTTAAGCTTTTAATCCCTGAGATTAATTTCCCGTTATTTTCAAGTTCTTGGTTACATGACTGCTCCAATGTCTTGGATGATAGTAGTTTACCTGATGTACATTGAGAAATCATGTTAGATAAATAGAGAGTGTTATTGATCAAGTCAATTAAATTGCTGGTAGATAATTTGCATCGGGAGACAACTCTCTCTGCTTTCATTAATTGGGATTGCCATTCTGTGAATAGGATTTCCTTATGGGATTCTAAGATTTTGGGCAGGTTTGCTGCCTTTCCCTCATTAGAGTCCTGCCATGTAAGAAAATCTGTTAAAGTGTCTTCGGCTTGTTCCAAATCATGCCTGGCATCCACTGACTTATCTATTATAGATGATGTGATGTCGCATAAAGGTTCAACTTGGGCGATTTCATGACATAAAAATCTTATCTGCGTTATTAATGCCTTGTTGATTTGCATTGCCTCTGCTCTGAACTCGGCCGGCTAGGGAAGGCTCTTGAACCTTTCTACCTGAGCTGATAATTGAGCAATTTGCTCATCTTTTGTCTTTTTCATATGTTCATTCATTGCCTTCAACTTTGATAATGCCTCTGATAGTTCCTTCTGTTTCTGTATTGCTCTCGAATCAATCCTCTGCTTCTCTTCCTGCAACTGTTTATTTAGCTGGTTGTTTAATTGTTGCTGTGTGGGCAGTTGCTGTTGTAGCTTTTCTAACTTCTGCTTCTCTGCCGATAACTATGCTTGCAATGAAGCGATCGCTTGATCCTTTTCCTTAAATAAATTGCTTACCTCCGATGCCTTATCCATGATGGCTGCCGAATAGGCACCGATATACTGAGATAACTTGGTTAGGTCATCGGAGGGGTCAAATTCCTCTCTCCATACCACATTTTTTGTTATTGTCTGTTCAGGGAACAGAGAAGGTTGATCAATCCTTCTTCTTTTCCGTTGTTGTTTTATTACAGCCCTGTGTTTTGGGCTATAGAAAACATCTAGTGGAGGAATGTCCTCTACTTGCAAAACAATTTGATCAGAGGGGTTTTTTGGAATTATTTCTACTACTGTACTTGAGGGTGGACCGCTGGTTCCTTTGTTTGTAACCTCCTGTGATGTTGTATCTTGTATATCGGCAGCTTTGGACGTTTCGGTGTGTTAGACTCCGTCTCATGTCACTGTGAGATTGATTCTTCTTCAAAACCCTTTTTTGAAGAAGAAATCGTTAAATGTGTTGTTTTAGATTATGTAATTTATTCTTCAGCTCTTCAAAAGGCAACAACGACTTCAAGCTCCTATCCCTGCACAAGCACAATTCAAAACATCATCAGCAATCAGAGGCAAAAAGCTATTTGGAGAAAGTCTCACTGGGAATCTCGAACAAACTTCATTGTCACAGCTATTGAATTAAATGATTGTGTTAGCGCTGGGAATGCCCTGTTGTTCATTTATCAGAGGAATGTGATCCGAGATTTTAGGGCTGCTATGGTTGGGCCTCAAGACATTGTAGTTGCGACACCAGCTTGTATTGTGACATGTATTTCTACAAATATTCTTCAATCTTCATCTCTTAAGGAGTCACTTGCTACATGGGTTTTAGACGAGATCTTCTTTAAATCTCTGGTTCATTATATTTCACATCGTCGTCAGTGCATCCTAATGTCTGCAACTTCAAGATGTCGAGAAAATAAAAAAAAGCTTCTGCTACATAGTCCTGTAATTCTGACACTAACTGAAGTGGAGTATGATGGAGTTGTACCCAACAGTGCGCAACAATTTTGGATTTCATGTGATGCGTATGACAAACTACTTTACATTCTTGCCCTTCTCAAACTGGAATTGGTTCAAAAGAAAGCTTTAATCGTTGTTAATTCTATTGATACGGGTTTCAGGTTGAAACTCGTCCTTGAACAGTTTGGGATCTCGTTTTGAACACAATCATGCTATTCTGGATATAATTTTTAGCTGGAAAGCAAGACACTCTATGAAATTCAAATAGATTCTCAGATATATATTGAGGGTTGTGGTTGTTGCTGCATGGGTCATCATACTTCGTGTTGGTTATGCGCATACCTGGGAGCATCCTACTGGTCTTATAAAAACTTTCAAGAGCTGGGTTAGCGGGTGGAAATTTCCCTTCCTTATATATCCTAGTTGTGGTGCCACGGCTCTATTTCACGACGGGGAATGCCTCCTACACATTATAGATGGACTCAGAGAGCAAATGAGTTTAGAGATTGCATCAACGGAATTCTGTTCTTCCTGATCAGAGGGCGTAAAGATACTCGCAGCTTGGATACCTCTTAATGAGTCTGCGGATATGCCGCCTGGGAAAAAGCCTTCGCAGTTGGAGCGTAGCTGCCATTAGGTCAGCCCTCATCACCATTGCCACTTTCACGAACAATGCGAGCGCTCCAATAACATACATTTGCAACAAAAAGGCTTCTCCTTCAGATATGAGATCGGGCGAAGTAAACCCTGCCAGAACACTAAATCCGGGCCTCATTTACGACACAACGACTCATGACTACCTACTCTACCTCTGCAATTTGGGATATAACACATCAGTGATCAATTCTATGCTGGAGTATGCGCCGTAGCAAAGTTAACTTTTTCCGCATAATGACTCTGCTAGCTGGAGTGATAGCAGTTGGAAAGTGGTTCGATCAAATATGACACTGGAAGAATCCTATGCCAACCGTGTTAGCGCATGTGCTATTCCTCATTCCGGTATGGTATTCGGAGCTTATACTGCCCACACTTTTCCTGTATATGTTCTTAATTAAAATATGGTATTTCCGATTCCGGCCCAGATATTCACCTCATATGGATACTCTGCTTATTTTTCGCCAACAACTGGCAGTAAAATCATAACTACCTGCCAAGCTAATCGGATACGTGTATAGGATTCTATCTTTGGTGACTTGCGCTGTACAAACCATGAGATCGTCAATAGCCATGATTTTAATGGTCACTTGACCTGCTTTCGTGCCAAATGGGATCCAAAGGCTCCATCCGAGTGCCTTGCAGTTATTGGTTGTTACATAAATGATATCGCTCTGCATCCAATTGATTTCATCAATACAAGCAATGGACAGCTTGTCACTGAAGTAATGGGTCCAAATATAGCAACCGATCCTTTACTAATATCTTCAGTTCTGATCCTGTGGAGATCTGCGCTCCAGCATTTATCTTTTAATTAGCCAATGATCAGAGAATTTTTAGGGACACGGTTCTGTTTTAGAATAGATGAAAACGCTCTTTCCTATTTTTGGTAATTGCAGTTGAAACAACACCTTTGCTGTTGGACCGATTCGTTTTTCCCTTAGCATATTTTTATTTAATGTATTAAAAAATTCATTTGTATGAGGGGGGGAGAGTTCTGAGTGCTGAGAGCTGGTGGAGAAAGAGAGAGCTTCTATTGTACAGTCATTGACAGAGATTTTTAATGAAATTACACAGCTCTGACTTCTGAGATTCCTGTGGTGTGAAAGTTAGCATAAGTTTTTTTTTCTGTAATTTGTTATGTTTCATTTCGCTTCATAATCATTTCTGAGTGAACAAATGAAGTGTTTAGGTAGAATTCATAGTATTATATGCTCTGCCTATAAGTTTGTTCATGTTCAATGTTTTCTACTGTTTAAGGAGGATTCAAAGGTATTGTTTGCCCTCCTTAGCTCCTCACCAGTCTTGCCATCCCATTTAATCTCAATTTGATGTTAAATTTCTTGCCTACGTTGCCTCAGTCGATAATCTGTGTTATTCATTATCTTTCTCTGCTCAAGCTGTGACTTTGCCCATGCAGCCTAGAAAAACCCCATCATTTTATTAAAAACCCTTTGATCAGTTTACTAGCCTAAAATCAGTGTTACCTTATTGGTCATCTCATCTATTGAAGACTTTACGAGATAGACCGGAGAGAGCCTTCTCCTGCCCCGTAGGGCTAGCTACGAGGCTAAATGGTTTGATGTTGCCTTGAGGTTTGCCTTTCTCAGCCTAAGGTGAAATTTCAAGCGCTAACACGGCGCCTGTTGAAGTTTCAAGATTGCCTATAATGGTATTGAATTGTTGCCATTCTTCAAGAAATTTTGGATCCACTTGAGTGTCAACATTCACTTCTTTGCTGCTCTGCTCTTGCTACCTTTTTTGTTCTTCTTCCCTTATCCTTTCCTGTTCTTTCTTTTCTGCTTCCTCTCATTCTCTCCTTTGTGCCTCTTCTTGTTGTTTTTTCTGTGCCTCTTCCTGTTCTATTCTTCGCACTTCCTCCTGCTCTCTTCTCTGGACTTCTTCATAGATTGCGGATGTAGCAGGAGGTTCATTAGTAAGCTGCTGCTCAGGCTCGCTTGACTAAACTGCCGAGGTAGTGGCTAACAAATCTAGAGGTAGAGTTTGCAACCTCTGTTCTCTAAGTTTGTTAAATTATACCAACCCGTCGTCACGATATCTCATCTTGGCTAGCTGTTGTACCTGGAAGATTAACTCAGCGGAGGAGAACAGGTCATCAAAGTCATCTTCCTTGTGCTCGAATTTGGTAAGCTTGGCTTGATCTAGGGCGTTATAGATGATTTTCCTCGGGTCGAAGCATCTATTGGGCAGAGTGGCGAGACTTAAGACGTTAATTTTTTTTGTTTCTTTCTCTGCATGTTTGTAATCATGCAGAGTATATACGCCACACCTAAGAGGAAAAGGAGGCCAAACTTGCTTTTTTGAATTTCTGAGAGTTTTCGTGGCTGAAGCAGTTGTAAGCTGATATGCTATTTCACGAGCTAATAGCTTGTCTGGTATGTATAATGGGAGGACATGAGGTCTGGCCTGACTGCCGAAAACTCTGACATAGGTAAATGTTTCTTCCCCAAACTAGGTTCCTAGGGCTGTTAAGTCAATTTCAGCCTGAGAGGAGATCTTAGGGGTAGGTTTATCAAAAATTGCATAGTAAAGAGGTAGCATAAATCCATTGCAGACTTGGTATAAATGGTGCTTATATTTAGTTTTCCATAGCTTTTGGTGGTGAAAATGAATAGGCATAGGGTCCTGTGGAGTCCATCTCCACCCTAAAATAGGACACTCAGAATTGAAATAGAGGGTATCCAAAATGTAGGCACTAAAATAGAACGAAGGGATGAACCTATCGGTAACACGAGATTTGTTTCTGAATTCAAGAATAGCCGTGGCCAACTTATCCGACAATATATTCCCCCAATCCATAATTTCACTATTACATGCTGCTTCTATCAAAGGAACCATTTCTATAGAAAACTTAGAAGAATCATGCAATCCCCATAGTCGGCACATCATGGCTCCAGCATAACAATAAGGAGAACATAAGGAGTCGACAGAGTACTTACCTGAAGACTCATGTTTTTGTTTCGTTGGGTTCTGCCTCCATTCTTTTATAGGTGCTGACTTAGTCTCATTCTCATCTCGAAACTTCTCAAGGAATGCTTTATTATATTTCTTCTCTGGCTCGGGCAAGTGGTACATTTGTCTAAAATCATTGGGCTAAAATGAACCAAATATTCTTCCATCGACAGTGCAGAATTTTCTGTCCGTAATTGGAATTGCTTCGATTGCCCATCTCAACACATCTGTATATGGAAGAATTTGTTCTCTAGCTGCTATCCTATGAAGGTAAGAATCAGCCAAATCCTTCAAAGTAGCATCGGATTTCCGGCTTGAACCTACTGAGGCTTGTACCGATGTTTGCTCAGGTTCCTCGGCTTCAACCAGGTTGTAAATATTTTGCCAAGTAGTGTTGCCAAGGCCGAGACATGTGGTATCTGAGATTAATCACTTCTTGCTTGGTCCCAGATCGGTGGCATGTTGTCCTGTTATCATAGGAGCTGAAGGCATTCCAGACTTCTTAGATTTCTTTCCCATCGTTACTGCGGAAAAATTCTGCGCAAGAGAAAGATAGACATAATGCAGAGAATAGATAGCTAAAACCAACTATGAAGAAATTGTGTCAATTAATGGGAAATGGATGATTTATCATAAAGCTCCCATGGATGCAAATCTCTGAAAGGATTTAGGCATGACTGCTCATTAATTGGCCGTTAATACCTATCAATCACTTAATTGCTCGTTATATCCTTTATTTGACGAATAATGGTTTTAAGCGTGGATTTGATTTTTTGGTGGTTGGACGCGAGCGAATCTCTATCGGGAAGAGAAAAGGCTTTCAATGATAATTAATACATAGTATAGCGAAATCATATTGATCTTTTTCGAAAATCACACTTTTGGGTTCATCGCAATCGACAATCGGAGGAAGGCTTGGGTAATTTCATTTGAGTCTTATGAAATCCCCGATCGTCGATATGCGATATCACTAGACTCGCATCGGGAGTTTGAATGAGGAGAGCTTGTTATGTTCGCGTCACATTCCCCGATCACCGATTGCGATATCGCATCGGGGCAAAGGGGAAGGGCCTTTTATTATTTGTTTTCCTGATTATCCATCGGTTATTTGGCTTTTATCACATCGGGGAAAATCAATGGGTCATGGTTTATGCATCCTTTTGTTATAGCGATATGCGATCTTGCGATCGCTTTATCGCAATAATAAAGGGTTATTCTTTTTATTTTAAAAGACCGATTATTTCAAAGGGCTTGAAGCTATTTTTTTTATTTTGGAACCTTTAGAAAAGTGGTGGATTAATACCAATTTTAAATTAAAAGGGACCCATTTCAATTTATAATTTTTCTAAAATAAGATTAATTAAAATGGGGGGGTTGTTGTATAGCACAACAAGGTGAGACAAGTCATCCAAGTGCTTTGATGCATGCCTCAATGAGTTAAATGGATGAATGGGTCGACAATTGAAAAAAAAATGCAGATCGACGAATTTGGTTTATGGAGTTAGATGGATTTGCATAAAGCATTGAGATAAAGTAACAAGGACAACAGTCCACAAAGAAGCCATGCCAAAGTACATCCAAGTTGTGTGAAACCATGGTGAGTGTGGAGAGTCTCAGTGATAGGAGATTTTTCCAAAGAAAGGATAGACCCTGGTTGAAGTGTGCAAGTGGACAAAGAATTAATTCTCAGTATGGGGAAATACTCAGGTGTCCATTCTCATTTTTAATGTCATGGTAGAGAATAACTCAGATGCTACAACAAAATGGAAAATCCATGTCGAGGTACACTCGTGAGTGTGAATACAGGACAGGAGTGGCAACACCAATCAATGAAAAGTAGAGGAACAAAACAGAGGAACACAATTGAGCAATGTGGGGGAAAGAAACATTATTATGAGAGAGTTGTGTGGAGACTCTGTGTTGTGAGTTCACTTTTGTGCATGAGATGAAGTGATATTGTTCTACTGTGAAAGGATGAGAGTGCCAAAGAAGAGGAAAGAGACCTAGAGAGAGAGGGATGTTGTGTGAGAAAGCCTAAAGGTGCTTGTGCAGTTGAAGAAGGATGAGTTAGCATATGCTGAGTGAGAGGTCGAGAGTGCTTATGAATAGAAGGTTCTTGTGCAAATGAAGAAGCCTGAGTGATCCCATGTTGAGTGAGAGGTCGAGAGTTCCTATAAATCAAAGGAGTAGAGTGTATTAGGTATGTTGTTGAGAGTAGAAGGTCGAAAGCTAAGTGTATGATGACAAAGATCAGAGACCAAAGTGTTGTGTGGGATGTGATGAGTGATTTTCATTGAGTAGATTAGTGGGTTTCTATAGAGTGAGAAGGGATGTGCAAAGAACAGATCTGATATCAGGCAAAGTGGCTTCTAATTAGAAAGAAGATTGAGTTCCCTATTGAGTGTGGGTTGGAGCTTGCATATAGGAAGTTGATGCTTCCATCTCTAGTGGGTGTGTGAGAAGGCATGGGGGTCAGTGCCTCCTTTGAGTTGGTTCTTGCAAAAAATTCATAAATTTGGTGCTTCACATGGTGCTTTTGGTAAGTTGGACAAATGTCTACAAAAGGAGGGATTTGGTTCTTCCTGCTAGTGGGTGCTAGCAAACAATCAAAGGAGTTGGTTCTTCCTGTGAGTTGTGGCTCAGAAAAGAGATTAATTTAATAGAGTAGGTGCTCATAATTTACATCAATAACAACAACAACCTTTGGCTGTTTTTTCAAAAAGGGTTTCCATGTAAAACCTTGTGTCTCATGTGTATGATGCTCATGGTGTGTGCTTGTATGTTGATTTCTTATTGTTGCCATATTATATGTTGTTGTTGACTATATGGATGGTTTCCAAGTTTGAATAAGAAAATTAAATTAGCATAAAGAATTGAAAATCAACCTTAATACTAATTCACCCCCCTCTCAGTAGTAACATTTTTTCCAACACTACCACCTAAACCTCACCTCCTTCATGGATTTCTTTCCATGTACCATATTTTTCACTAGATGATGCACTATTTTAATCTCCCTAAATGACAAATTTCTATGTTTCAATATGAAAAACAACCATGATGGCTTATGTGTTTCCTACCTTCGCGGTCCTAGACTAAACTATAAATTATCTTGTGTCCCATATGGGGAATTTAGTGTGTTCATCTTAAGGTTGTTTTTAGAATGGCTTTACTTCACTTAGGGTGTGCAACAAAATATAAGCTCAAAGAAACTAAATACAAATATTCTAGAAAGAGGATACCCTTTATACAAATTTTAAGTGACCTTAGTGTGTGGGGTGAATGTGTGTGCAAGTGAAATTGTGAGCATAGAAAGTGCGAATTGATGTAGATATGTGGTGATCCTTTACAATTCTACTAATTTCAGTATGCTATTCTTATTCCTTGCAAGAAAAGAAATGATGTGTGGATGATGGGACACTTACTTCTTTCCTAATTATACTATGTGAGCATATAGGGATATGGAATCTTTAGTGATTTGAGAAAGGGTGTAGATGCCACCATAAGTTCACCACAAGGATGCAAGGGAGGTAGTGCCTACTTTCTTTTGTTATTAAAACCAAGTCCTGGTACTGAAAATAAATGAATGAAATAAAAGATTTCTCTAGCAAAAAAAGTAAAAATGATTTATGGATTTAGGACCACATACTTTCCTCATAGTTAATCTAGATGTAGTGTGAATTCGAATGAGAAAAAAAAGTAAAAAATATATTTGGATTAGGGCCACTTACTTAAATCATCCTAGTTTTAGGATATGTTTGTGCACAAAATTTCAAAGTAAAATATAAGCAATTACTCTACTTGTAATGGTTGGTAAAGCAAATTGATTAGTAGTGATGGTGTGTGTAAGGTGAATAGTGCACATACAAAGTGTTTTAATTGCAAGTATGTGGATATGTATTTCGTGATCCTTTAATAAAATTCCCCTGTTACACTATGTGATGTTTGTTCCTTGCAAAACAAAAGATGTGTGGATAATGGGCCACTTACTTTTCTAAATTATGCTATATATGTGAGCATATAGGGAGATGGAAAATTAGTGCTTTGGGAAATATTATATTTCCATTACCAACTAAATTGAATTATGTAACTTGATTTAATTAAATCTTCCAAAATAGCCATTCAAATATATGTATACTTACCTAAGTTAATATGCATTTTCTTAATATTTACTCAACTTATATATGTTGATACCTGGAACAAATCGAAGTCACATGAAACCATTATAGATTAAGCATATGAATAGATAAATTTAACTAAACCAAGCCATTGAAATAGCTAACAATTTTTGCTTATGCATAAACCATTATTTAACTTCAAGGGATTCCATAATTGAGTAAACCCAATATAGGAACCTCGATGTAAAGGATAACAAATTTGAAAACTAGTTGAAGGTATGCAATTTGTAAAATATTTTTCACTTAAATTTATATTTTACATTTTAAATATGGTCTTATGTTTTTTGAAATGTGTAACTATGTTCAGTCTTCATAATTTCTATTGTAATAATGATTTTATATATTTCATATTAAAGAGAAAAGGAATTTATTATTGTCATTCTTGATGCATGGATTTTCATGCTCAAGATGAATTTATTTATATATCTAACAACCATTGGGTGCTTGTAGGTTTGTCATAGAGTTATGAAGTCAAAAGATTCATTATCATACATGTAAGACCCCTTTCGCCATGTTGTATCTTGTAAAGAATTTTTTTGTAAAGTAAAAAGTGTCATAAAAACCCTCCAAGACCTTGTCAAACAAGTTGGCCTACAAGAAGGATCAAGTCAGACTCATGGATAGCAATTAGAACTCCTAAGAAGCATATATATAATATATATCAACCTCATTTAAGGATCATTCAATCAATCAAGACTTGATCTCCTCAAGAAAGAAGATAGAAAAGGATGAAAACCAAGGAAAAGAAGGAAGAGAAGCAAGATCGAAGTTTTGGACCTATATCTTTCTCATGTTAGGGTTTCTAAAGTAACTGCTAGGACGAAATTACAGAAGCTTTTGGGGAAGTCAAAGATGCAGAAGAAGTTGTTGGGGAAGTCGAATTTATCGGGAAGTGAAAGTTGTTATTAGGTCAAAATTTCTGGAAGGTCGAAGTTTCTAGAAGTTGCTGGGGGTTAAAGTCACTAGAAGTTGTTGGGTCAAAGTTGCTAGAAGTTTTTGGGTTGAATTTGTTGGATGTTGTTGGGTTGAAGTTGTTGGAAGTTGTTGGGTCAAAATTGTTGGAAGCTGCTAGGTCAAAGTAGTTGGAAATAAAAGTTCATCGAGAAGGAGAAGTTTGACTTGGTCTTGGAGGGGCCTTTGATAAGGGTCTTAGGTCTTGGAATTCGTCATCTGAACAATATATAAGAAGAAAATACTTCTTGTGGGTTTTCCTCTCAAGAGGAGAGGCTTTGACCCTAGCTTGCAGCCTACATTTTGTGTCCTCTTGTCTCATTGATCTTCATAATTTAGTAGTTGTTTGACGATAAGAACACTAATAATAATCAAGTGAAAGAAGAAACTAATCAAGTTAAGTAAAAATGCATCACAAATAGTTATCACTATAAGAGAAATCACCTAATATAGCTTCCCCTAGATTTATCAACATGGTATAAGAGATAAGGTGACAATAAAAGAAGAGGTGGCTTGAAGATCATCAATTGAAGAAGGATACATAAGGGTCAAGCACAAGGAGATCATTAAGGAGGAATAATCCACACATCATCTTGAAGGAAGGAACTAGGAACATCAAAGAGGACTGCCCCTCTCATTACAAGGATCATACCATCTATAAGAAACAACACTTTGAAGAAGTAAAAGACCTCAAATACCTCAACCCATTCATAGAAGGACTCTACACTTGAAGCATTCTTGGGAAGCTCACACATCCTACAAAACTTCATCAAAAAGAGCACCTCATCATCAAAGAAGGCCTCTTCAATAATTTACATCATCAAGAAGGAATAAACTTAATATATCATAATCTGGGAGTATATTCACTTCACAAGTAAGTATTTTATAATTATGTCTGAATCTACTATCAACACGACTTCATCCTACAAGGAAAGCAACAAACTGGTTGGTCATCAAATTTCCTTGCGTGGAAAAAGAGGGTAGATTTTATCCTCATAGAGAATGGTGTTATTGAATATGTTAAGGGTTCAATCTACAAACCTATCAAAGTATGTGAAAGGGGAAATAAGCGCTTTAAGAATCCTCGCAGGATCAATCAAGGATTCCCTCATCCCTTATGTAGCAAAGTTGGAGAAATCAAAAGATAGCTATGAAAAGTTGGTAGAATTGTTTTCCGTAAGCACTACAGGAGAAGTTATATCATTGAAAATCGAATTATCCAAAATGAAGGTATTTAAGGATGAAGGGGTAGCCTCAAACCTTATGAGGTTATCTCAAATAAGAGATCAAGTACAAGAACTAGGAGAAATAATGTCTGATAAAGAAATGACCACTATTGTGCTCAATGCACTACCTAATGAATGGGGCAAATTTGTATCAAGTATCTATGGAAAGAAGGAAGCCACTCCATTCAGTGAAATTTGGTCATTTTTTAAGATTGAAGAAACTAGGTTGAAGGCAAAGAGTGTTGTTAGATCAAATGAAAAAATTCAAGCATATGTTGCCATGGCTAGGAGAAAAGGAAATTTTGGGATGTTTAATCCTCGGAAAAATAAGAATATTGATATGTCAAAGGTATAATGATATGAGTGTAATGAATATGGGCACTTTAAAAGGATTTTTCCCAAACTCAAGAAGGACAACAAGAAGAGAAAGGAAGGAAATGAAACCCATGTTACCAAAGAAGTGGAAGAATCAGAAAAGAATAAATCAAATAAGGAGGAAGTGAAATATCTCTACTATGAATTAGATAATATCCTTCATTTAGTTCTTTTCATTTATATAAGAGAATAAAAAGCATCAAAAGTTTGATAGGATTCATAATACAAATATAGATATGACATCATCATAGAATCATGGAAGGATAGCTAAAGTATAAATTATACGGAGTTATAGCAGTCATCATGCTAGAAATGGCATATCCATTGGAAGCATATAAGGACAACTGAAGTAGCAGTATATATGGTTGGAGGAAAGTCATCTAGCAAGATAAGAGCTAAAGAAATAATCATACATCATCATCATCAATACCCTCCATTGGAATTTTCAATTGAAGGTTCACCTCGATTGAGAAGAAGCAAGTGCCTCGCAAATAGTCCATATTCCACCTTGTTTGGGATCCACAGGTAAGGTATTATGACCAAGATGTGCAACATGTCAATTTGGTTGAAGTATTTTCATCTTCAAACCAAGGAAAGGAAGTTGCTAGAAGGAAGTCTAGATGATGAAAAGGAGGAAGAGGTATGTATATATTTAATTGATAAAATCATATAATTGCAGAAAGAATGATTGAATGCTCTATCTCATGAACATGATTGAAGAAGAAGAAACTCTTACATTATAATGATGCATGAAGGCATGTAGAAAATGTGCCTTGAACTCTTATAC
Organism: Pinus taeda; assembly: GCA_000404065.3. Taxonomy (NCBI): domain Eukaryota; kingdom Viridiplantae; phylum Streptophyta; class Pinopsida; order Pinales; family Pinaceae; genus Pinus; species Pinus taeda. The sequence goes on from APFE030354112.1 coordinate 122,996, forward strand.
ATGTTAACAAAATGAAATCAACATAATATGACCTCATAAAGAATATGAGGTGGTTGGAAACTATGGTTCCTATGATGAAGGAACTATGTATAAAAGATCCTGATGGAAGAAATATGTCAATAAAGGAAGAAGAGTTTGTGAAAGATGAAACTATAGTTATGTAATATAAGATAAGTTATCAACATCCGATAACTAGAATAATTAGCTATGACATCTCCATGGAAGAAGAAGATATGAATACCTTCATATGTATACTAAAAAATAAGAATCTTGGTAATGAATGCCTTGGAGATGGATTCATACATGTGTAGGATGTTTATTTTTGCAAGAAGTTGATGTCATTCTAAAAGGCCATCATAAAAAGGTAACTTTGATCTGATGTTCATTTTGATTTTTGAAAACATCTGGTTGGGTTAAAATAGGGCTACCGAATGAGGGTTGTATAAGTCATATACAACTAGTATGCATTAGAATGGATGGAATATCCTGAAAGAAACATGACTTGGAAAAGGTAGTTGTATGAAGAATATACGGATGTGGACTAGAATATCACTTTTCGATGAAGAGGAGGATGACATGACTATGGGTTCAACATTATGTTCGTTGAAAATAAAGTGATGTAGAAGATGGTTGATTCCCTACGAAAGAGTAATGATGAAGAAGGCTCCATAATGAAGAAGATGAAGCTCATGACATGATGCAAAAAGAGGATCCCTACAAGCAGTTGATAGTACCATGATCTCCACCAAAGAGCAGAGAGCTGCTATTCGAAACAAGTCCCTAGTTGAGAGGGAGCTTGGGAAAGTCCCTTGTTAAAAGGGAGCTTGGGAATGTTCCGTTTATAGGAATGTGTAGATCATTCCTAGTTGAGAGGGAGAGATAGATACATCATTATTGTCTTCATGTTATGAAGAAATAATTGAGGATTGGGTAAGAAAATGAGATTGATTTTGATACTCTTTGAGGATGTGGTAGGGAATCCAATAGGAAAGAGTATTCAAAAAGGAAATTCCTTGAGGATGTGTTATTCTAATACAAGAATGGTCCTAAAAGGACATACCTTGTGAACATTCAAATGGAATACATCCCTTGAGAGATAATGATGAAAGGTGTCTATTAGTCATTTTCTCACCAACATTGTGCTCTTATCTTGCGAAGAGATAGAGTTGTTAGTAAAGGCCTTGCTATGTGACAATGTCGGTTGATATGATAAGATGCACTAATATAAGCTGGTATGATACCTTATGAGACGGATTATAAATCTGACTCTTCTTATGAGAACTCTTCAATATGAGAATGTCCAAGTACCTTGTATGGATTATGAATACCTCCCTAGTTAAGAGGAAGAGTTAAAATGTGTAACTAGGTTCGATCTTCATAATGTATATTGTAATGATGATTTTATGTATTAATATTAAAGAGAAAAGGAATTTATTATTGTCATTCTTGATGCATGGGTTTTCATGCTCAAGATAAATTTATTTATAGTTCAAGAACCCATTGAGTGCTTCTAGGTATGCTATAGAGTTATTAAGTCAAAAGATTCATTGTCGTACATGTAAGACCCATTTGGGCATGTTGTATCTTGTAAATATTGTTTTTTAAAGTGTCATAAACACCCTTTAAGGCCTTGTCAAACAAGTCGGTCTACAAGAAGGATCAAGTCGGCCCCATGGACAACAATTAAAACTTCTATGAAGCCTATATATAAGAGATATCGACCTCATTTAAGGATAATTCATTAAAGAATGTAAGTAAATTTGATCTCCTCAATAAAGAAGTTGGAAAAGGACAAAAATCAAGGAAAAGAAGGAAGAGAAGCAAGATCAAAGTTTTGGACCTCTCTCTCTCTCTCGTGTTAGGGTTTCTAAAGTAATTGCTAGGCCAAAATTGTAGAAGTTGTTGGGGAAATCGAATTTGCTGAGAAATCAAAATTGTTGCTAGGTCAGAATTGTTGGAAGGTCAAAGTTGCTAGAAGTTGTTGGGTCGAAGTTGCTAGAAGTTGTTGGGTCGAAGTTGTTGAAAGTTGTTGGGTCAAAGTTGTTGGAAGCTTCTAGGTCAAAGTAGCTAGAAAGAAAAGTTCATCAAGAAGGATGTTTGGTCAATTTAGTATGTCCTAAATTGCTATTTAAAATGTCAATCAGGGATTCGTAAACTAATGAAGTGAAGTGCACTGTATGTGCAAGATAACCGTTTTCTTAGTCTTTTGTCGTTTTTGAGTTTTTTTTTTTTTTTAGTTTGTTTTTGGGTTTATCTTCTATGGATTCCCTAGTGTGAGATGGCGAAATTGAAAGTTAAGTATGGATGGTAATGGTGATTTCTACAATGATTTTCCAAACTTAAAAGTTCTCAAAAAGAAGGTTTCCAAACTGATTGTAATGAAATCAATTCTCAAAATGAAGTAAATGTACCAAAACAGTGAACTAGTGACAATGGCCCAGTATCCCTACTGCTGTATGAAAAAAAAAAAAAAAACTGAACTTAAAGCAACTCAAAGACTGAAAGACAAGCAAACTAAATCACACTTCTTCAACCCATATTCTGACCCTTTCACCTTTTGACTCGCTCCGGCTATAGGAAGTAATCATAAACAAGCTGAGTAATATGATATCTAAATTGCCAAAAATTAAATTGCATAAAAGGAAACTAAGATTTAACTACTCATTCATATTTCAACTCTTGAAAATGACATAAGTAATTCAATCTCTAACTTGCAGGAAAGCAAACTAAATCATACTACAACAAGTAATATTCTGATTCCTTACTAATTGAGTCGTTTGGCTATAGAAAACAAATCATAAACAGGTAAGTAATATGATGTCTAAGTGGCAGAAAAGTAAATAAGCAAAACAAAACTTGAAAGAAATGACAATGCTAGAATTAAACTCAGTAAATGAAAATCAGCAGAAAGGACAAGATGATCTCATGTCAGTAGTTATCAAAACTATGTAAATTTGCTCGGGCTGCCTACAAAAACCTGTAAAAGAAGCACTGATCAGCTAACAGTTATGAAAAAAACATAAAGGAAATATGGACAACAATGAACATCAAAACAACGCAATATATATACAAGCAATGATTATAAAAATAGTAAATGAAAGCAAGTAAGAAACTATACAGAGCTTTGGTGTACAGGGGCCCTCTGCAACCTCGGCCAATCAATTACTTAGTCACAAATCGAATTCAGGAATGATGTCTTCTCATATATTAAAGTGCAGTAATAAAACAAAGTAAAGTACAGTACAATGGGCTGATAACAACAATCAAAATTACATCTCCAAAGCTAGCTATCCAGCGTATATCAACGAGTTATATATAAGTGAAAATGTTGCAACTAATCCCTAGATTTTATGCTGCCAAGAGACACGTAAATCTCCACGGCCTGATATCTAGCGTTATGGTCATTATGAAAGTTGAATCCATGGAGTGGTGGCTGCTCGATTCAGTTCACGTGCTGATCTACAGTTGTGCCAGTACCTCCGGAAACTAAGGATCGTGCCACGCAAACCTTCATGTGGGCAAAACAGAGTCGTGCCACCACAAAACTCCTCATTTGGCCCTTCCCTTGATCGTCGTTGACCATGACCATTTATGAGTGATTTGGATGAACTGAGGGGACACACTCCATGTACACGTCACTTGCAGCTTGCCCATGTGGTCGGTTTCTCCATTGGACACCTGTAACATAGCCTTTAACAAAATGGCTGCAGAAACTTGGGCTGGCTGCGGAAAGTGACAAGTTTCCGCAACTGTTTGAACAAAAATCTAAATCAAACAACAGTCATAAACATAGTTAGGAAACCATTTCATAAGCTCTTTTTAGACTAATATGCAATGATTTGACAGCTTGGTGGATGAAGTAAATGGAAAAAGAAGGCTGAAAGGGTATATAGGGAAGTGCAGGTTTCGAACTCAACATACCCCCACTGTGAAGGTGTTGCATGTCCTCATGCAACCAAAATTTAGTCATTCCCCTGTAATCCATATGTTCTGATGCTTCTGCTAGGACATATAGCCCTCTTTTCTTCTTCTTTGGTGCTACCACCATCCTTGGTTTCCTTATTAGACATCTGAATTTGAGATTGATCAATGCTCTGCTCAACTTTTTGCACTTTTTCTTCAGTTTCTTGTTTTTCTTTTTCCATAGTCCCAAATGGAGCATAGTGCTATCATGAATAATTTTATCTACTTTGCTCTGCTCCTTGAGTGCTTCATTTTCCTGCTTGATATTCCTGTTTAGGACCTCTAATTCAAATACCTCATGCTTTAAGGACTGAACTTGTGCATCTAGTGGCAGAGTGGTACTCAGACCTGCAGCTGATTTTTCTAATGATTCCAAGTATTCATATACCTCCTGTTGATTGGGATCTACTTCAGGTGTCTTTCTTGGACCGAGTTCAAAATTTGGTGGAGGAGGAGGACTGCTCTCTAGCTCTCGCCGAGAAGGGCTTTCATCATGTGGAGGACTAGTTTCAATGCTTGGCTGAGGACGAGGTGGACTATGGCCAGCTGAAGTTTTCTCAGGTGTCTCTCCACCCAAGTCGATGAAGTGGGGCCGTTTTATTTGTGTTTTACTCCCCTTTCCTCTTAGCCTGGTGCTTCTCCTTAAGTATGGTGGACTAGTACTCTTTTCTTGTATACTTTGTTTCCCGTTTTCCTTTTTCTTTGCTATGGCAGCCTGAAGATGTACTAATGTTTCTGACAGTGGTTGATAATCCTCCTCTATGGATGGCTCAGGTGATTGGTAGACTTCTTGGATGGTCCTTTTTCCTTTCTCTTTCTTTTGTTTCTTGTCTCTAGTTCTGTTTTCTTCTTCTTTTTGACCAACTTCTTGAGTTTTTGTAGTAGGGGAGTCTTGGACTATGGTGCTCTTTTCTCTTCTCCTACTTTTTCTTGGTGTCTTTCGTGTACTACTTCCAGAGGCCTCAGATGGATCTAGGAAGTAGTTTCTTAACAAGAATTTTTCCCAAGTATCTTTGTTTTTCTTTAGTTGGTCCTCAATGAGAATTTTTATAAGTCCATGATGATATAGATGAGGTTCTATATTACTTATGTGTTTTTGGACTGTAATACTAATCTTCAAACTCAAAAGTAAGAAATAAGGCAAATTAAGAGTCTGATTCTCTAAGAAATTCATCAACAGTCTAGCATGGTACATGTACATCAAACCAAAGCATCCTTCACAAGTGACAAATTTTTGGATAACTAACAACAGACTGGCCCATTCTTCCTTCAATGCATGAACAAGAATTCCTTTAGTAAACACAGTGGTGTCCATACCTGGGTTTCTTAGCATAATTCTTCATGCCTGTTCATCCACGCTTTTATTTTTGAACCATCGCTCACCTTCCTGGGGTAAGCCTGTGGCAACTGCTACTGTTGTTTCGGTCACCGTGAGCTTCAAATATCTCCACCATTTGACCATCGAAAGACCGTGCAAAAGCCTTGGTTACCTCTTTGTTATAGCCTTTAAACTTTTGGATGAAGCGTAACCATTTGGATTTCTTCAGCAAATATTTTGCTTGAGGGTAACCTTCTAGATATTTCGGTCCTTCTGGCTCTGCCCTTAGTAGTTTTCCCATTCCTTTCTTTGTTTTGAATTTCAACTGAGGATGCAATTGCGTATGAGGATTTAGCAGAGGGAAGGTAGCTCGGTTGTAGGGTTTATGGTAAAATGCAGTGGCTGCAATCGGTAGCAGGTAATGGGAATGCTTCAGATTACAGGCGGAACAGAGGATAAGCAGTCACAAATAAGTTCACAAATTGAAATGCGTGTATATGAAAAGGAAGATCTTTAATGAAATGGTAAGTGAATGGAGTGGAGGCGAGAACTTTTTTTTTTTTTTGAATTAATGGTTGTGTACGGGAGATCACACATTTTGATAGATGACTGCGGGAAATGCGGTGGAGAGGAGCCGTAAAGGGATTGGTCACATCTCATGAGCGCAGGTGGCAAATTAAAGTGCAATCAACTTGAGTTTAAACCCGAAAATCCATCATGAGACCGTTAAGAAATGAATGCATGGTGTGTGGAGTAATATCGTGGAATATGAGTGGGTAATGGAGCTATCATATCGAATCATTGCACATAGTAGAACTTTTTATGGTTTGATAACTATGCATGATCATGACTTTAATTGTTATTTGATAAAAAAAATTGCTCATACCTTTGGAAACTTTGTCATTTCTTGCTCATAGCTTTTAACCAACTGTTCTTTCTTGATGTCTTGGAAATGCTCCATGTCTTCATGGAATTTGCTCAATTACACCTGCATTTTCATGATTTTTGCAGTAACATTTTGACTGTGAATTTGAAAAACAGAGTGGTGGTAGCTGCGGAAATCGTTTATGGCTGCGGAAACTATTTCTGGTTGCGGAAACTACTTCCAGCTGTAGAAACTAGGACAACACCCACTTAGCTGAACAAAGATAGTTAGAAAAGAACTAACTGAGTGAAAATAGTCCTAAAAGGAACCTTTATTGATGAAATGAGTGGAATGGAGTGAAAGTGAAGCGGAGTGAAGTGAAGCGAAAATGTGAATGAGATGGAGATGGAGTGAAATGGAAAATGAGGTGGAGTGAAGATGGAAAAAGAAGGAGAGGAGAGAGATTTTTTTTTTTGGAAAATATAGAGTGTCAGGTGT
>APFE030354112.1:135188-147749 GCA_000404065.3 Pinus taeda
ACAATTGGACTACCGGGATCTACATACTTCTGCATAGTAATTTTTCCCATCATGATATCTGCAATTTTTCCTACCAGGTGGATTCTTCTTGTATCTCTAGGTTTCCTTCCTAGTCATTTAAGACTCAACTCCTTTATTGTTTTTTCTAGAATAGGAATCTCTCTAATGGCCTGTAACAAGGGAATCTTGATACAGACATTCTTCAATTCATCTAGAAAATCATAGTCAGGCAACAAGATTTGTTTTTCCACCCCTTTGTCAGTTTGTAATCTTTTAGGAAACGGAGGTGTGGATGAAGATGCAGGTTGCTCAACTATAGGAGTTGTGGGGGTTAACTCGTTTTCTTTTTCTTTCTGAGTGCTCGGGTTTTGAAGAGATGCTTCAGAACCTTTATTGGCTTCAAGAGAATCTTCCTCAGAAATGCTTTTCTTTTGGCATCTATAGAAGTTTATCTAAAACTCTACCAGATTTGAGTTGTACATCATTGAGAGGAACAATCATATAGGTAGGAAATTGTTGACCTTCTACCATGTAAGCATTTTGAGGGTTTTTATTATTGGGGTTTGGCAATGGCTACAAAGGAAGTTGATTTGGCTTCTGTTGGAATGAAAGCAAGAGCTGAGAATTTGGATTCTGTTGAGAAGGTTGTTGTTGTTGTGGAAATGGCAATGATAGTTGTGGATTTTGATTTAGAAGTTGTGGAGCTTGTTGGTTTCGAAAAGATGGAGGATATTGATAAAATTGAGCAAATCTCCCATAAGGATTTTGCATGCCTTGTACCCATGATTGAAAAGGATTTTGAGGTTGGGACCAAGGTTGTTGCCAAGGATTCCAATTTGGTGGGGTTTGAAAGTTCATAGAGTTGTTAAACCCTTGGTTTTGTTGCCCTTGCCAAGGTCTCCTTGCAACAAAACAAAGAGACTCAATTGTATTTTGATCTTCTTGAAAGACAGCTTTGAGCCCTGGAATTGAAGGACAATCCTTGGTCTCATGATTCTCTGAACAAATCACACATGTTTCTACAACTTTTGCATCCAAGGGACATTCCCTTATAGCATGTTTCTTTCTACATTTTGAGAAATAGATGGCCAAAGCTTCAGCTTCTGCTTTCTGCTTATTGTGTATCTTAAGAGTGTCTAGTTGCTCACTCAGACTCCCTAAGATATCAGTTTTGAATTCATCAAGCATGTTTCCAATCTCAGCCCTACTTACTGATCCAGTTGCAGATTTGTTTGCTCTAATGAGTGAAGGATCTCTAGACCCTTTCCTAGTTTTTGATTTTTCCCTTGAGAGATGGACACATAGCTCTCCTATATCATGAAGTGGAAGTTGAGATATATCTCCTTTTCCCATCATGTTCAAAATATCTATCCATTCATCTCTAATGGCTTTTAATAGAAGGGCTTTCAAGATTTCTTCATCGAGGTTACTCATTTTTGCTCTTTTGAGGTTATACTGAAATCTTTCAAGTAGATCCTCCAAGTTTTCATCCCCTTTTTGTACCATTTTTAATACCTCGTCCTTATGATTGGTGAGCATGCAATAGTCCAGGTATCTATTCAAAAATGTTTGTTTCATATCATTCCAAGTCCTAATGGATTGGGTGAGTAATCCCATGAAACATTTCAAAGCTGCTCCTTTCAATGTTGAAGGAAATAGTTTGAGTTTTTGAGAGTCTTCCAGATAATCATAAGTTCGACACATGACCTCAAACTCAAATAGAAATGTTTCAGGATCCTCATTTCTTAACCCATGAAAGTTTGGGAGGACAGATGGTGAAATATTTTTCATTGTTGCTCAAGAATCCTCATCGACTATAGGAAATCTAAATGAGTTATCTCCATCCCTATTTCCCCCATTGTTACCTCTACCTCCTCCATTGTTTCCTCCTCCCCCTCCTCTACCTCTACCTCTACAAAATCCATTAACTACCTCCTCTGTCATGATGGCTTCCTTAGAGACTTCAGAGTCCTCTGGTTCCTCTACTAATGGCGAACGAGGAGGAATTTCTCCCTCTTCTTCCTCAAGTGATTCTACTTCTTCAATTACAATGTGTCTCCCTGTAGAAGGAAAGAAAGGATCTTTTCCTAATTCAGATTCGATGGATGGTGTGGGAGAGTCTCCTAATTCAACTACTGCCTCTTGAACTCCAGGAATCCTAAGTCTAGGAGTATGAGTTGGAGATGATGGAGGTGTCTCTTGTCTATTCCTTGAAGTAGATGGAGTTGTGAAAATAAATCTCTTGACTCTAGCTAAAAACCTTCCCCTAGAATCTATTTCTCTATGCATGTCATTTTTTTCTTTCTTCAAGTCGGGCTAATAATTCTCTTTCTGATCTTCTAGGTCACTCTAGGTGAAAGAAGAGAGCATACTCAAGAAACTACTAAACCAATAACTTTCTCTTTTCTGATCCTCCAGGTCACACTAAGTGCAAGAGGAGAGCATACTCTGAGAGGTTATCCATTTTCCTTCCTTGAAATTTTTTATTTATTTTTATTTTTTTTAAGAAATTGGTTACCTAGTTTCACTTCCCCAGCAACGGCGCCAAAATGTTTGTCAATTTAGTATGTCCTAAATTGCTATTTAAAATGTCAATCCGGGATTCGTAAACTGATGAAGTGAAGTGCACTGTATGTGCAAGATAACCGTTTTCTTAGTCTTTTGTTGTTTTTGAGCTTTTTTTTTTTAGTTTGTTTTTGGGTTTATCTTCTGTGGATTCCCTAGTGTGAGATGGCGAAATTGAAAGTTAAGTATGGATGGTAATGGTGATTTCTACAATGATTTTCCAAACTTAAAAGTTCTCAAAAAGAAGGTTTCCAAACTGACTGTAATGAAATCAATTCTCAAAAGGAAGTAAATGTACCAAAACAGTGAACTAGTGACAATGGCCCAGTATCCTTACTACTGTATGAAAAAGAAAATAAAAACTGAACTTAAAGCAAGTCAAATACTGAAAGAAAAGCAAACTAAATCATACTACTTCAACCCATATTCTGACCCTTCACCTTTCGACTCGCTCCAGCTATAGGAAGTAATCATAAACAAGCTGAGTAATATCATATCTAAATTGTAGGAAATTAAATTGCATAAAAGGAAACTAAGACTTAACTACTCATTCATATTTCAACTCTTGAAAATGACATAAGTAGTTCAATCTCTAACTTGCAGGAAAGCAAACTAAATCATACTACAACAAGTAATATTCTGATTCCTTACTAATTGAGTCACTTGGCTATAGAAAGGAAATCATAAACAGGTAAGTAATATGATGTCTAAGTGGTAGAAAAGTAAATAAGCAAAACAAAACTTGAAAGAAATGACAATGCTGGAATTAAACTCAGTAAATGAAAATCAGTAGAAAGGACAAGATGATCTCATGTCAGTGGTTATCAAAAATATGTCAATTTTCCCGGGTTGCCTACAAAAACTTGTAAAAGAAGCACTGGTCAGCTAACAATTATGAAAAAAACATAAAGGAAATATGGACAACAATGAACATCAGAACAATGCAATATATATACAAGCAATGATTATAAAAACAGTAAATGAAAGCAAGTAAGAAACTACACAAAGCTTTGGTGTATATGCGCCATCTACAACCTCGGCCAGTCAATTACTTAGTCACAAATCGAATTCAGGAATGATGTCTTCTCATATATTAAAGTGTAGTAATAAAACAAAGTAAAGTACAATACAGTGGGCTGATAACAACAGTCAAAATTACATCTCCAAAGCTAGCTATCCAGCGTATATCAACGCATTATTTATAAGTGAAAATGCTGCAACTAATTCCTAGATTTTATGCTGCCAAGAGACACGTAAATCTCCACGGCTTGAGATCTAGTGTTATGGTCATTATGACAGTTGAATCCATGGAGTGGTGGCTGCTCGATTCAGTTCGCGGGCTGATCTATAGTTGTGCCAGTACCTCCGGAAATTAAGGATCGTGCCACGCAAACCTTCACATGGGCAAAACAAAGCCGTGCCACTGCAAAACGCCTCATTTGGCCCTTCCTTTGACCGTCGTTTACCATGACTATTTATGAGTGATTTGGATGAACTGAGGGGACACACTCCATGTACACGTCACTTGCAGCTTGCCCATGTGGTCGGTTTCTCCATTGGACACCTGTAACATAGCATTTAACAAAATGGCTGCGGAAACTTGGGCTGGCTGCGGAAAGTGACAAGTTTGCGCAGTTGTTTGAACAAAAATCTAAATCAAACAACAGTCATAAACATAGTTAGGAAACCATTTCATAAGATCTTTTTAGACTAATTGCAATGATTTGATAGCTTGGTGGATGAAGTAAATGGAAAAAGAAGGCTGAAAGGGTATATAGGGAAGTGCATGTTTGGGACTCAACAAAGGAGAAGTTTGACTTGGTCTTGGAGGGGTCTTTGACAAGGGTCTTAAGTCTTGGAATTCATCATCTGAACATTTTATAAGAAGAGAATAATTCTTTTGGGTTTTTCTCTCAAGAGGAGAGGTTTTTGCCCTATCTTGCAACCTCCATTTTGTGTCTTCTTGTCTCATTGTTCTTCATAGATTGGTAGCAGTTTGATAATAAAAACACTAATAATAATCAAGTGAAAGAAGAAGTTAATCCATTTAAGTAAAACTAAATCACAAACAATCATCAACATAAGAGAAATCACCTAACCTAGCTACCCCTAGATTTCTCAATAATGTTAACAATGAAAAATTAATTCATTTATATATAAATTTTAATGATAAAAAATAAATTTATCTTTTATGTTAAATCATGAATATGTTGGCAAAAAAAAATTAATTATTTATATAAATTTTAATGATATATTATAATTTAAGTGTTTAAAACTTGTCATTTGAATTATGTATTATATAGTTATAATGTGTGGTTATATATTTCTATAAAAGGTTAATAAAATACAATATTGAAATTTTCTATTCCAATATCATAATTCATTTTTTTTTTTTGTGAATCATACTTTCTATTAAGTGCCAAAAGATTTTATATAGAAAACCAAAAAACTAGTGGTCTCACCCCGACCAGGTTTGTTGACCATCAATAATTGATCATTATAAAACATCCAAAATAAAAAGGGCTACTTCCCATATTCAAGAAGGCCAAAGAAACCAAAAAACCTACAAAATACATAGCACCCCAGTCACCATGGCTAGTCATTGGAAGTGATGGACGTTGGATTATCAGGCCCTGTCCCTGGGGGGGAGGAGGGAAATATAGGCAATCGACATGCTGCTCCATATGAGTCAGTCAAGCTTCCAAATTGTCTAGTTTTTTCAACAGCAGATTTTTTCCACACCATACCACAACCACACACTCATGAAGGTGGCATTGAAAGTATTGCAACTACTAGAGTGCTTTCATCATAGCCTCATGTTCTTCCCGATGAGTCTTGTCTTGAGCTTCCAACATTGCTTGAACGAAATAAATTGTTATACTGGAAGAGGTTGCATGACGACGAGGTCCCCCACACCCATGCCCACACCTAGTAGGGCTCCTACTTCCACCCATGCCGCTACGACGGGTCGTTCCATGACCATGACCATGACCCCCACAAGAATTTCTACCTCCTCTACAACCACAACCAACCTTCACACCCCCATGTTGAACATTTCCCTCACAGCTAGGCGAAGTAGGGGAGGATTTGACTCAATGTGAGGACCTCAAAATGGTTTCATCTTGCTTCGCCTTCACCGGCACCACTAAAGAACCAACATACATGAATACAAACAATTAAACTCTAGCCACCTCGAAACCACGTTGAACCTCCCAGGGAGTGCATTGAATCTTAAACCAGATGACTTGTAATCACATTAAGAGGAGTAACAGGGAGATTTCCTTTCGAGAACTTCCACTAACTTTCAAATTCACAATTTATCCCCCCTAACCAGACTTCACTCCACCAATTTCTATCAGACCATTTTGCATTCGTGCGCCAGACATGCAACCTCCACAACTTCCACCACAAACAATGTTTCCCCCACTGCCAGAGTTCCCAAGGCATCATACCACTGAAAAACCTAGGGGTGTTGTTTCTTTACACGACCAGGAGGAAGAGCTCCTCAACCTACTAGAGTTCATTAGACACCCTGAACACTAACACAATAACCTTCCAAACTAAAAATTTAAGCAAAGGAGAGATAATTCTCCAGAACACGAACAAGACAAAACCCAGTATGCAAATGTGAATATTGAGCCTAAAAACTAGTAATACCCCCAAAGAACCCCATGCACAGTCCACCATAGCAACACTTGATCTTGATAAAACTGGTTCGACACCCACACCACCCCAATCTTGTTCAAATACCAATATACAGAGAATCCATACAATAATATCTCTTCACTATCCCCCCAAAACATGTTCAAGAAATGAGAAAACTTAACTAGTGGGGCATAGGATTGAAGTGTGTGTGATAAAGATGATCTATTGTTAGATATAACCCCGAAATGTTACTAGTGAATCTAGGTTTGAAGTTTCATTTGGTTTCACAACAAGTCACATTTATCAAGTGAAGCATTTGACCTTTTTCAAAATTTTAAAGGTAATTATCACTAACTTAATGATATGGTGAATCTTTTGAATTTGAGAGAATGAAAGATTCTTGAAAAATAAAGATAGCGATTACCAAATTGAAGGGACAAGTTTATTTCATGAGAAAAAAAAAAATCTATATATATAAATTTATACAAATTTAACTGTATAAGATAATGTGTGACTAAAAAACCATACAATACATAAATACACACTCCATGATACAAGAAAGAACCTATTCAACTAGTTTTTAAGTATGTTAATATTTGAAAGCCTACCATACAAGATCAAATTAATTGGAAAAGTTTTATTCATTAGAAGCACCATATCATTTAGTGTTTTAAAATGTGTGACTAAAAAGACCATAAAACAATAGTAAGAAGAAATTTCTTAGAGGAAAAACTTATCGTAGCTATAGAGAATTTCACAATTCCAAACAAAAAGTGGAAGAAATGGGGGATGAGAGTGTGAGCAGACCAATGAAATTGTTGATAAGGAAACAAAAAGAAATCAAGAAAGAGAGGTTTAGTGGATTTAGAGAACAAGGAAGATGCTCCAAGGTCATATTAGCAATGGATGTGCATTTTTATCATTTGTGGTGAAGAGGGGCACAGGTGATTCGAGTGTTTCTCTTGAGAGAATGTACATGGAAATTTTGGCAAATTAATCAAGTAGGGCACAAGGAGGGGTAAGAGGATTTAAAAAACTATATGTTTTGTTAGGCCCTGAATATGTCATATTATTCAGTATATAAAGTCTCCATTTATAAGTCGTATTCCCACATTAATGATACTTTCCATAGCAAATTGCACCATTAACTTCCACTAAATGAACCTCTTCTACCTTGTGGTTAATTATGATGGATTTCTTATCTTTTTAATGGTTAAATGTGTTTTTAACATGGTTTTATCAATGACGATTTACTAATGTGGTTATGTGGCCAAGAATCATGTTCGAATATGGAAATTTCTATCATCTCACTGACAATTTGGCAGTTCAGTACCAGTTCAGCAATACGATACTTAATTTTGCATCTACACAAATGGAGAAAAAAAGTCAAAATTATAAAATATATTTTTATTTTCTCTAGCATGGTAAATTAGGTGCCACATGGACCTAATAATTTGGTAAAAGCCTTGTAATATACCTAGGTCACACGTGTGGGATCCTAGCACATGATTTAAGCTAGAGCCAAAAATAGGTGACAGTTTTGGAACTGCCATGTTTTGCCTCGATTTACATGAAAATGGTGGAATAAAAAGAATATGGAAAATAGGTTTTTAGAAAACATAAAAATTTATTTGGATCTCAAACCATTTCTAAATATTCAATATGGTTTAAAAGTTATAGCTAGTTCTTCAAAGAATTATTGTATAAAATTTCTACAAAACCTAGATTGGAAAAAGATTCAAACAGTCAACTTCATGCACAATTTCCGAGGCCATGGAATTGAATCAAGAATTTACAAGAGATATTTTTGTTTATAGTATGAAAAATTATACTCCATAGAAACATATTTCCAAAATACATCATGGTCGAGAAGATATGGTTAGTTATTTAACACCAATTTGTATAAAATTGCAAAAAACTCAAAATTATGAGATTTGCCTCTAAAACTGTAAATTCGTTTTCTGAGTTAAGGGGATTGGATCTTATCTTTCTCAAATTTATTTTATGTATAAATAAGTTCTCAAATGAAAGATATCAGGAGGAGGAAGGAGAGGAGAACAATTATTATGACACAACCTTTTCGATTATGTACTCTTGAACTAATGTTTAATTGAAGTTTAATATAATTACAGTGTCTACTTTTATGCTCATTTGATTGTTTATGCTCTTTTGACTAGAAAAGTATTGAATCAACTTAGGCTTGCTATAAGTTGTGTTAAGGGCCCACCACGAACCTGGAATCGAGTCCTGTAACATTTGTAATGTAAGTAACATATTTTGATTCAACCAATAACCTTTTATTTCATTTTGAAATCATTTCTAGTTTCCATAATTTTAGTGCTTTATTTCGTACTTAAGGTTTCTTCCTATTTTTCATAGATCTAGGAAATAAGTGGATTGTTATTGAATTCTTGGAAGCTGTGGAATATCACTACAAATATATTTTGTACATGATCAATCCTTTGTTTTCACTGTTCAGTTCATGGATGGTTGAAAAATGAGAAGTCTGACTTAAAACGAATTTATGAAGAGAACATATGTTTTTTGTTTTGAAACAAGTTTCTTGTTTTGAATTGGAAGTGTTTTTATCATATATATGTATACACCTGTGATGTGATATCCTGCAGCTTGAGCTCTGCCTAAAATTACCTAGAATTAATTAGGAACAACATATTGTTTGTTAGTATAGTTGTGTGAATATTTCAAAGAATTATGTGACATTTCCTGCATAGTTGTTTCTAGTTTCCTGAACGAGATTTATTTGAATCATAGATAACCAATGTTTGAATAGATAAATAGTTGTTTGTTCGATTTCATAAGATGTTTCTATTTAGGATTATTTCTGTTCATTACAATTGTGTGTGTATCAATTAAAAATAGTTTTAGATTAGGAAATCGTAGGTCTTGTCTTCCAAATGATTGAGTTTCTTTAAATTGAGCAGTACATAGGGATTGATTTGAGTTATCAATACACTTCCTTTGATGCATAGTACACCAGGGATTAGATCATGAAGTGATTTGGAATAGGATTAATGTTAAATTGATTTGGAAATAGAGTGAGTGATAGTTGTTTTCTTTACTTTTGAAAGAGTTTCTAGTCAAATATATCATAGTTACAAATAGAATAGTGATTTGAGCCTCCTTAGAAAATAGATCTCACTAATAATAATTTAGATTATAGTGAAATAGTTTTCCTCACTTTAGCTTTTCTGAGTATGATCATTAGATCTAGAAGTTAAGCATTTCGTACTTAATTCCATACTAGAATTGGTAGGATCTGAACCGAAATGCATTGCAACTCGAATTTTATGAAACCCCGTTGAAAATTTAATTTAGGAAATCTAACAATATATAAAATCATTAACATTTTTTGTGTCATTTCCAGGGAGTTACAATCAATCCAAGTAATATTTTGCTGTGGTAGGTTGAGTTTTAGTATAGTAATATTTGTGGTAAGATTTGCAGGGAAACTAGAGGGCAAAGGGAACAGTAAGACATGAGTGAAGAGCCACACATCCACTATGGTGGGGTTGCTCCAAATTCTAGTTGTCTCTAATTGATATTCTAGTTTATTTTTCATATGCGTAGAATTAAAGGTAGGATCCAAAGTCTCATTTTTCTTTCTTTTTAATTTCAAGTGTGTTTTCCTTTAGATTGATGCATCAAGAGAAGATAAGCCTAACCCGTGTGAATAGATAACTTGGTGAAAACAAGGTCTTAGTAGCATGGTGGCACTTCGCGTACATGATTGATTTGCTTGCCTTTGTTTTAAGTGTGTTTCCGTTTTATTTATTTAGGATTTTCAATAAGAATTCCATACACTAATCCATGTGCATGACATGGATTAGAAACCATCAAAGTAATATTCAAGGATGATCAAGAGTTTGGAAGAACTCCCTCAAATCCTAGTAGCAGCTGGGATTTCTGCATCTTAGGAAAAAATCTTGACAATAGCCAAGAACTTATAGGCGTCCCTAGAACTGATAGAAAAACAACATCCACAAGAAGATCTTCACCCTTGCAAACTTGTCGAGGAAACTGAAGAATAATGGACCACATCCATTGGAGAGTAACCATTAGAACTTGAGATTGGAGAATTTTTTACATGCCTATCTGCAAATCCTCTAAGCACAGAAGAAGATAATCATCTAATGCTATAAGATATACATGGCATGGTAAAGGAGGATATGCCAAATGAGCCAAATAAAGAGGTAAACCAAGAGA
The DNA here is from genome assembly GCA_000404065.3 of Pinus taeda. NCBI lineage: Eukaryota > Viridiplantae > Streptophyta > Pinopsida > Pinales > Pinaceae > Pinus > Pinus taeda. The sequence continues at coordinate 145,623 of APFE030354112.1, forward strand.
ATTTTGATTTTGTTGAAACGGTTTCAAGCAATTGTAAGGCCATACCACTCCATTCTTCCTTACTTCTTAACATCATCAAAACAACTAGTTGTTCATACTCAGGTATGCATTGAAGATTATATTATAAACTTAAGTATGAATGCTTTTTTATACTTGTTGTGCACATGGTTACATTGGAAATACCCATATACTTGAGGAGAGGGATTTATTTTTCTCAAGTGGAGTAGGATAATAAATTAATTAATTAATGTTTCATATAGTAGTTAGTTTAGTTCTAAAATATGATGCAACATCTTTCTCATTTGTTTTTGTATAAGTGGGGATATTATCAGCTAAAAAGTAATTAGTTGAAAATGGGAGATCTATGCTCGTATTGCATATTTTTGTTGGGGTCTCTTTCAACTGCATATTGTTTTAATGAATATTTCCACTCAATCTTATTTCCAACTGCAGCATGGTTCAACTATTACTTTTCTTTCCCACTAATTATTTCTTTATGATAGTTAGATTTTTTTTCTAGTTTTTCTTTTCAATAAAGTAAGCTATGATCGTTATTTTGGAATCTTATGTGAAGTTGGGAATGACTTCATTGCAACAATATCTAGTATTGCATACCAATTGTTTAGTACCATATTTCATCTAACCAGTATCAACAATTCTGATACATATTTACTATTTTGCAATAAAAAACAAGATTCAAGGATATTGTTCATTTGGGATGCTCAAATACTGGAAAAACATTTTCAAAAGCATACAAGAGATCTTCATCAACATAATGGAACACTTAGGGGAGTATTTTATGTTATCTTTATTTTTTCCTTAAGTTGTTAAAAATTGTGCATTCATGATTTATCATTAAGACCACTATTTCACGAAGATGATCGAATAAAAAATCATTTCTAAAGAAGTTGAATCAGATGATAATTCTAAACTATTCATAACTAATATATCTTCTCTGTTTTAGAACTTAGTTTCTCTTATTCATATAGATTTTTGATTATCAATACAAAAAAATTGCTCAAAATATAGTTACCAAAGCATACTAAGGGGATTAAAACAAGGTTAAGAGGTCCATACAATAATAACATTGAGAAAAAAAATCAACTTGAATACTATAACCATAACACCAAAGCATTATCTTCGAGAATATTTATTAAGACTTGCAATAGAATTGATGAAGTCTCTACTCATAGTGGAACACTACTTTAAAGGTGAAATCATGCATGAAAACTATGATTAGTAGGACCTTATGTGTATTTTGGTCATTCTTTGGCAGCCTTATCCATCTCACATTAAAAATGACTCATTCGTGCTATGTCTTTTGAGTACCTACGAGTACCTTATGCATCCAGGACATTATGTAGGTAATCTAAGTCACTCTGAAAGGTGTCATCCTATGCCTTTAAGAGGCTTTGTGAAGCTTCTCCCCCATCTACCAATTGCAAAATCAATGTCCATAATCTAAACCTAAAATGGTAGGAAACATGGGACTAGAGCCTTTAGTGTAAAAAAGGTTTAAGAGGTTAACCCGTCGAGGCTATGGATGCTTGGTGGCAACATGTACTCACAAGGAAAACCCATTGGGGTGATATACCCTTGCGAGAAATGGCGCATTCTTCCTAAAGAAGTGTCAACCAAACCAAGGCTTTTTGTCTACACATATGATGGTTACTTTATAATGTTACAATCAAAAGGAAGCATGTGTGGATGAATTAAAGGGTAAAAATGATCTCCATAATTTGTTGCTAAAGAATGGCCTTGAGGTAACCTTAATATTTCTGTCATTAGTTTTTCATACTATATCTAATATCTAATTATATTAGAGGTGGGACCTATGATCATTGAGAGTTAATAAAACTCAATTTCATAGCTTATCTGTAATACTTGGATAACTATAAGACTTTGGGATTTGGTTAGTAATGACTAATTTTCATTGTAGGTTTTAACCCCGTACAGAAATTACCTGCATACGAATTCTAAATCACAAGAAAATAAAAATGCGAGAGCATAACCCATAAAACACATATACACAGAGATTTCCCACTGGATCTCAAAAACCGAGACTACCAGCTTGATTTTTCATTATATTCCTTTCAATGTTACAATACATATTTATACATGCCGAAG